>OU343160.1:173120804-173393035 GCA_910595825.1 Philhelius pedissequus | reverse complement strand
TCATTATCATACATATCATTATCATTATCATTATCATTATCATTATCATTATCATTATCATTATCATTATCATTATCATTATCATTATCATTATCATTATCATTATCATTATCAATATCATTATCATTATCATTATCATTATCATTATCATTATCATTATCATTATCATTATCATTATCATATCATTATCATTATCATTATCATTAATCATTATCATTATCATTATCATTATCATATCATTATCATTATCATTATCATTATCATTATCATTATCATTATCATTATCATTATCATTATCATTATCATTATCATTATCATTATCATTATCATTATCATTATCATTATCATTATCATTATCATTATCATTATCATTATCATTATCATTATCATTATCATTATCATTATCATTATCATTATCATTATCATTATCATTATCATTATCATTATCATTATCATTATCATCATCATCATCATCATCATCATCATCATCATCATCATCATCATCATCATCATCATCATCATCATCATCATCATCATCATCATCAATCATCATCATCATCATCATCATCATCATCATCATCATCATCATCATCATCATCATCATCATCATCATCATCATCATCATCATCATCATCATCATCATCATCATCATCATCATCATCATCATCATCATCATCATCATCATCATCATCATCATCATCATCATCATCATCATCATCATCATCATCATCATCATCATCATCATCATCATCATCATCATCATCATCATCATCATCATCATCATCATCATCATCATCATCATCATCATCATCATCATCATCATCATCATCATCATCATCATCATCATCATCATCATCATCATCATCATCATCATCATCATCATCATCATCATCATCATCATCATCATCATCATCATCATCATCATCATCATCATCATCATCATCATCATCATCATCATCATCATCATCATCATCATCATCATCATCATCATCATCATCATCATCATCATCATCATCATCATCATCATCAATCATCATCATCATCATCATCATCATCATCATCATCATCATCATCATCATCATCATCATCATCATCATCATCATCATCATCATCATCATCATCATCATCATCATCATCATCATCATCATCATCATCATCATCATCATCATCATCATCATCATCATCATCATCATCATCATCATCATCATCTCATCATCATCATCATCATCATCATCATCATCATCATCATCATCATCATCATCATCATCATCATCATCATCATCATCATCATCATCATCATCATCATCATCATCATCATCATCATCATCATCATCATCATCATCATCATCATCATCATCATCATCATCATCATCATCATCATCATCATCATCATCATCATCATCATCATCATCATCATCATCATCATCATCATCATCATCATCATCATCATCATCATCATCATCATCATCATCATCATCATCATCATCATCATCATCATCATCATCATCATCATCATCATCATCATCATCATCATCTCATCATCATCATCATCATCATCATCATCATCATCATCATCATCATCATCATCATCATCATCATCATCATCATCATCATCATCATCATCATCATCATCATCATCATCATCATCATCATCATCATCATCATCATCATCATCATCATCATCATCATCATCATCATCATCATCATCATCATCATCATCATCATCATCATCATCATCATCATCATCATCATCATCATCATCATCATCATCATCATCATCATCATCATCATCATCATCATCATCATCATCATCATCATCATCATCATCATCATCATCATCATCATCATCATCATCTCATCATCATCATCATCATCATCATCATCATCATCATCATCATCATCATCATCATCATCATCATCATCATCATCATCATCATCATCATCATCATCATCATCATCATCATCATCATCATCATCATCATCATCATCATCATCATCATCATCATCATCATCATCATCATCATCATCATCATCATCATCATCATCATCATCATCATCATCATCATCAATCATCATCATCATCATCATCATCATCATCATCATCATCATCATCATCATCATCATCATCATCATCATCATCATCATCATCATCATCATCATCATCATCATCATCATCATCATCATCATCATCATCATCATCATCATCATCATCATCATCATCATCATCATCATCATCATCATCATCATCATCATCATCATCATCATCATCATCATCATCATCATCATCATCATCATCATCATCATCATCATCATCATCATCATCATCATCATCATCATCATCATCATCATCATCATCATCATCATCATCATCATCATCATCATCATCATCATCATCATCATCATCATCATCATCATCATCATCATCATCATCATCATCATCATCATCATCATCATCATCATCATCATCATCATCATCATCATCATCATCATCATCATCATCATCATCATCATCATCATCATCATCATCATCATCATCATCATCATCATCATCATCAGCATCATCATCATCATCATCATCATCATCATCATCATCATAATCATAATCATAATCATAATCATAATCATAATCATTATCATTATCATTATCATTATCATTATCATTATCATTATCATTATCATTATCATTATCATTATCATTATCATTATCATTATCATTATCATTATCATTATCATTATCATTATCATAATCATAATCATAATCATAATCATAATCATAATCATAATCATTATCATTATCATTATCATTATCATTATCATTATCATTATCATTATCATTATCATTATCATTATCATTATCATTATCATTATCATTATCATTATCATTATCATTATCATTATCATTATCATTATCATTATCATTATCCTTATCATTATCATTATCATTATCATTATCATTATCATTATCATTATCATTATCATTATCATTATCATTATCATTATCATTTCATTATCATTATCATTATCATTATCATTATCATTATCATTATCATTATCATTATCATTATCATTATCATTATCATTATCATTATCATTATCATAATCATAATCATAATCATAATCATAATCATAATCATAATCATAATCATAATCATAATCATAATCATAATCATAATCATAATCATAATCATAATCATAATCATAATCATAATCATAATCATAATCATAATCATAATCATAATCATAATCATAATCATAATCATAATCATAATCATAATCATAATCATAATCATAATCATAATCATAATCATAATCATAATCATAATCATAATCATAATCATAATCATAATCATAATCATAATCATAATCATAATCATAATCATAATCATAATCATAATCATAATCATAATCATTATCATAATCATTATCATTATCATTATCATTATCATTATCATTATCATTATCATTATCATTATCATTATCATTATCATTATCATTATCATTATCATTATCATTATCATTATCATTATCATTATCATTATCATTATCATTATCATTATCATTATCATTATCATTATCATTATCATTATCATTATCATTATCATTATCATTATCATTATCATTATCATTATCATTATCATTATCATTATCATTATCATTATCATTATCATTATCATTATCATTATCATTATCATTATCATTATCATTATCATTATCATTATCATTATCATTATCATTATCATTATCATTATCATTATCATTATCATTATCATTATCATTATCATTATCATTATCATTATCATTATCATTATCATTATCATTATCATTATCATTATCATTATCATTATCATTATCATTATCATTATCATTATCATTATCATTATCATTATCATTATCATTATCATTATCATTATCATTATCATTATCATTATCATTATCATTATCATTATCATTATCATTATCATTATCATTATCATTATCATTATCATTATCATTATCATTATCATTATCATTATCATTATCATTATCATTATCAATATCATTATCATTATCATTATCATTATCATTATCATTATCATTATCATTATCATTATCATTATCATTATCATTATCATTATCATTATCATTATCATTATCATTATCATTATCATTATCATTATCATTATCATTCATTATCATTATCATTATATCATTATCATTATCATTATCATTATCATTATCATTATCATTATCATTATCATTATCATTATCATTATCATTATCATTATCATTATCTTTAGGGCAATTAGGTACAGGGAACAGTCAGGGTGGCACCAACAAAAAAAATTAAAAATATGTATGGATGCGGGGGCATACGTGCATGTATCTGCGTGTCTGTACATGTATGTGCGTACGTATATGTATGTGCGTATGTTCATGTATGGGTGTGTTGCATGTTGGTGTGTGTCTGCATGCATATAAAAAATAAACAAACAAAAAATTAAAAAACGAAAAAAATGCTGCTGTGGCTGTTCTAGTTTTTAAGTAGTATTAAGTTTTATTAGGTATTTTAGGTGGTTTGGGTTGTTGGTTAGTATAAGTGAGTTTTATTTAGTTTTAATTATTTTTAATATATATTTAGGTTTAGTTTATAAGTAAAAAAAAAAATAAAAAAAAAATAAAAAATAAAAAATTATAAGATATCAAGTTTTTGTGAAAGTTCCTTGAAATATAAAATAAAATAAAAAAAATTAGATTTAATTAAAATAGTTTTTAGGTCGAAAGACATTAGTTTTAAGAGTTATTGTTTAATTTAGAGCGCCCGTAAAGGGCCAGTAAGCTAGTTTTAAAAATGTTTGTCTAGCTTTAAGATAGTTATAAGTTAAAATGAAATAAAAATGAATTAAAAAAAAAAAAAAAAAAAAAAAAAAGAGTGGCCGACCGAGAATCCGAGGGTCGCCAGTTCGATTCGCAGCCGGGCATCAGAACTTTAGAAGCTTTTTTTCACAACCGTGAAGTGGAAAACTTTATTGGTTGGGAAAACAAGCAAAGGAGGGGGAGTTTAAGCACCGGGGCATCGAAAGGTGTCCTAGGGCCAATGAGGCCAGCGATGGCATCAGCTGAAGTAACATCGAAAGATGTTCCAATTACAAGCAGTGATTCTGCAGCAACAACATCAACAGCAATAACAACAACGGCAACATCATCCGATGCTAACCAAAAGCGCAGAAAGAGGATTAAGTGCGCACCAAATTTGGTTAAGAGGAGATCCACGGCCACCTCAGCAAAGCTGCCAGCTGGGGTGAATACGTTCGATATAGACGAGACGTCAGAGGCAGCAAGACAAACCCAGCTAGACACTTCACCCGAAGAGGGTATTGCATATATGTCTGAGGAAGGAGAAGGGCACTTCACGACGGGCGATAGTACTGCCTTCGTGAACCTCTCCACATCAGGGGCGTCATCTGAGGAGGACGAGGAACAAAGAATGGTCGCCCAAATTGAAGCTTTGCAGGCAGAAATCCAATTGATAAAAAGCAAAGTTAAGGCCAGCCAAGAAGCGCGCCGAGCGAAACAACTAAAAGAACTCGACGAAAAAGAACAACTTCAGAAAAAAGAACAATTACAAAAACAGCAGCCACAGCAGCAGCCAAAACAACAACGGCAAAAACAACAACAACAGAAACAGCAGCAGACACAAGCCCAGAAACAACAGCAAGAGAAACAGCAGCAGCAGATTCAAAAGCAGCAGAATCAACAGCAGCAGAAGTTAGTCTCAGCAGCAGCAGCCACAGCCGCCGATTACGAAAAAAGAAAAGGTGCCACCCACAAATACTTATAAAATGGAGTTACAGGATACCATAAATCTATGTAAGTTGACCATAGGTCAAAATTTTACTATAAAAAGATTAAATAACGATAGGCATGCTATCCAGTGCTTCACACTGGAACAGCACAAAAAAATTAAAGAGTTGCTAAAAGAAACTACTACTGAATTCTTTAGTTTCACCCCTAAAACCGAAAAATTTCAAACGGTCCTTTTGAAGGACATAGATTCCAGCACGGAACCACAGGTGCTCTTAAATGAACTCCGCCAAAAAGCGAATGACGATCTCGACTTTATCGGGGTCAAGCCGTTCGCTACAGTTAGAGCTAGGCGGGAGAAGCGGAGTCTTCCCTTCTTCCTTGTTCAACTCTCACCCAGCAGCAAACTGGGTAGTTTGAGGAGTATCTCCGTCCTCAACTACCAGGTTGTAACTTGGGACAAATTAAAAAGGCGCGGCGACATGCTTCAATGCATGCGCTGCCAAAGGTTCGGCCACGCCGCAGCAAACTGCGAAATGCAGTCACGCTGCGTTAAGTGTGGAGAGAACCACAATGCAGATGAATGCAAGTTAGGAAGGGAACGGGTCGAAGATAGGACCCAGCTTAAATGTGTACTCTGCCCAGGCGGCGGACACCCCGCTAATTATCGGGGATGACCGACGTTTCAGCTTATAAAGAAAAATAAAGCAGCAAAGCAAACAGTAGTAGAAAAGCGTCCAACAGTGCGCCCTCCTACAACAACGCCCGTCAACCCCCAAATTTCTTACGCCCAAATGGCGTCAGGAAGGGGAAGCACGGTACAGCCTACACCAAAGGTCGCACAACAGGCCCCCGTGCCTAAGGCGCCAGCGGCACAGGCGGATATTATGGGCATTCTACTGGCCAGCCAGGGCCAGTTGACTGGCCTCCAAAACCAGATCACGGAGCAGGCGACTAGGGTGGATTATCTCTACTCTGTTTTGCCGAGCTTAACGCAACTTAGAGGTTAAAGGCGCGCTGCCGGAGAAGCCCTTTAAGATCCTAGCTGTGAATGTAAATTCACTGATTAGGACCGAACGTAGAGCGAATTTATTCCAATTGCTTAAGGACATAAGTCCAGATGTGTTTATGGCTAGCGAAACTAAGCTTAACCAGAAACATAAATTGACTAACAACAATTACAATATCGTAAGAAGAGACCGACCCAACTCCACTCAAGGAGGGGGCGTCGCAATCTTTATACGTAAAGGCATTAGTCATAAGGTAATATATAATAGTGATGTGCGTAAATTTCGGACGTTAGGCATGCATCATATGCATTCATCTCCAACAGGGGAAGCGAATGTATGTGATCGCTGCCTATGCACCGGAAACACCTCAGCTAACACAGTTTATAACAGAGCTTGAAAAGCTTTTTGAATGGTTAAGATTGAGCTCGGAAGAAAACTACTACATATTGGCTGGTGATTTGAATGCCAAACATATAGATTGGGGAAATTAAATACAAAATCCTCGTGGTAACCATCTGTATAATTGGATGGGTCGATACAACCTGGAGTATCGCATTGAACTTCTCGCTACAGACAGGCCATCGTTTCCAAGAAGCGGTGCCTATCTGGATCTATTGTTGAAAGACGCAAGACTAAAAATTACTGACGCTGTGGGTCAACGGCCAAGAAATTGTTTACGAACGATCGGGTACGACAGTGACAACTGCGGACTCGCCGCCATAATACAACTTCCGAACGAGCTTATGGAGTTGGAGGAATATGTACCTGTGCATACTTACAATTACAGTAAGGTGCGCTGGCCACGCTTCTCAAACGTCTTACTGAGCGAATTACGTTCAAATGGTATATCCCCACCAAATGACAGGAACCTGACAAATACTGAAATTGACAGATACTTAGAACAAATGGACGAAATAATTCAACGAACAATGAGCAGGACAATACCGAAATACAAAGAACGTAACGCAACTGACATGTACCGTAACCCGACAATTGATGCATTACACAGACAAAAAAGTGGCTTACTGACAAGACTAAAACGCTTGTACAGACGGTTTACTGACACACGAGATCTGGAGATAAGGAGACTGAAGTCGTCCATCAAAAACATAAACCAATTGATCAAAGAAAATTATAGGTTGTCCATTAATTTGTTTTGGGACAATAAAATTCGGGCCGTGAACGCTTCCGACCCGAATATGTTCCCACAAATTAATAAGATATTCAGAAGGAAAAATCAAAACGACCTTCCGTGTCTTAAGCTCCAGAGGACGACACAAAACAGAGACGTACTTCTGACAGCAGGCATAGACCCAGATGACGCCATCTTGGACGATGACCTCTTCATAATCGAAGATCCGCAGGAGAAGGTGGAGGCTGTGGGGGCTGCTTTCCAGCAAGTGTACAAGGTGAATGCTAGCATTCGCACGAACCATGACCTGGAGAGCAGAGCTCTGGTTCACCACTTGTACCTCCGGAACGATATAACGCAGTGGCGATCTGAGAACCTTGGTTTTACCGGGTTTAATGATGAACATTTGGCAAACGCCATAATCGCCAAGCGAAATGGGACCAGTTCCCTATTAATTTCGAAGATTGAGCTCCAGCTCATCCTTGATTCACTAAAGAAAAAGAAATCAGTAGGAGTCGATGGTATATCCAATGTTGTACTACGACATTTGCCTCAGGAAGCAGTTGACATTTATACCACACTGTTTAACAACGCGCTGAATAATGCATATTATCCAGTGCGGTGGAAGACAGCAGTGGTGCATCCTCTCCCTAAAACGGGAAAGGACAATTCCAATCCGGCGAATCTCAGGTCGATAAGTCTTCTTCCGAGTATCAGCAAAGTATTTGAAAAGGTTGTTAATAGGGCTCTGTTCAAGTGGGTGGAGGACAACAAAATCATACCGGATAATCAGTTCGGTTTTAAGACGGGACATGACACAATTCATGCCGCGTCTAAGCTCGTTGCTGATGTCCAATGGAACAAATCTAAAAAGCAGTGTACGGGTGCCTGTCTGGTTGATTTGGAGAAGGCCTTCGACACCGTATGGTTGGAGGGTCTATATCTAAAGCTCGCCAGACTTGGTATAAGTAAGCCGCTATTGTACATGCTTTATGACATGCTAAATGTTAGAAAGTTTGTTGTCAAGAGTGGCAATGTAACTTCTACCACAGTTTTTAATATTAGCAATGGTCTTCAGCAGGGAGCGGTTAACTCGCCGATTCTCTTCAGCATTTACACCAGCGATCTGATAGGTAGTCTAACCCAGGCAATTGCGTACGCCGACGATCTAATTGCGTACAGAACAGCTCCAAGAGTAGAGGTCATCAAAATTCTTTTGCAGCATGACTTCGACAAGATCCAGCGATATTGTGATGACTGGAAGTTGAAAATCAATTTCCAGAAATCAGAAACAATTCTGTTTAGGACTCCGTTGTCTAGCGCCTCAAGGGATACAAGAAAGAACTGGCGCAAGCTGGTGATCGTAGGACCACATGGACATCCACTGGCGAGTAAAAGTGTAGTAAAGTACCTTGGCATCTGGTTGGATCAGTACTTGTATTTCGACAGACATATAGGTGCTGCTCTGGCCAGGGCTAGGGGAGCCTTTGCCCTGACAAAACGATTGTTTTATAGCAGTCGTCTTGACAGCAGGGTGAAGGTGATTTGGTACATGGCCCTCATCAGGCCGATGATTGCCTATGGATGCCCGGTGTGGTTCAACGTTGCCCCATCTCAAATGGAAAAGATTCGGGTGTTTGAGAGACAGTGTCTTCGACGTTGCCTTGGATTACACAGAACACCAGAGTCGGAGTACAAACGATTTTATTCCAACCAGGTTCTATACAACGGAGCCAACATAAACAGAATAGATAATTTTTTGTTTAAGCTGATTCGGGGTCACGTTGCAAGAGCGATGTCCTCAACAACTTAATTTTTGGGGCGTATTACCCAAATAACCAATATTTCGGGAGTGCGCGGTTAAGTGGCTACATCCCTCCCGAGGCATTCCTCTATTTAGACAGTCGAGGGCTGATACAGGATGGAGGGGCGGTTCCTCTCATCTACCACGTCAGCCGGAAAACTGTGGATAGGCGACTCCTGTATGGTCGAGACGTCATCGCTCAAGGTGGAGAAGAGCGCCTTCGGTTCAGTAGGACTGTGTCCGATCGGGACCGGAGGGATAGGGCGAAACAGGAGTACCAGTTCTGGTGGCTCTCTGAACAGCATCGTGATATTTAAAGTTGATGAAGATATTATATAGATTTAGGGCAATTAGGTATAGGGAACAGTCAGGGTGGCACCAACAAAAAAAAAATTAAAAAATGTATGTATGTATGCCCCCGCATACATGTGCATGTATCTGCGTGTCTGTACATGTATGTGCGTACGTATATGTATGTGCGTATGTACATGTATGGGTGGGTTGCATGTTGGTGTGTGTCTGCATGCATATAAAAAATAAACAAAAAAAAAATTAAAAAACGAAAAAAATGCTGCTGTGGCTGTTCTAGTTTTTAAGTAGTATTAAGTATTATTAGGTATTTAAGGTGGTTTGGGTTGTTGGTTAGTATAAGTGAGTTTTATTTAGTTTTAATTATTTTTAATATATATTTAGGTTTAGTTTATAAGTAAAAAAAAAAATAAAAAATAAAAAATTATAAGATATCAAGTTTTTGTGAAAGTTCCTTGAAATATAAAATAAAATAAAAAAAAATTAGATTTAATTAAAATAGTTTTTAGGTCGAAAGACATTAGTTTTAAGAGTTATTGTGTAATTTAGAGCGCCCGTAAAGGGCCAGTAATCTAGTTTTAAAATTTTTTGTCTAGCTTTAAGATAGTTATAAGTTAAAATGAAATAAAAATGAATTAAAAAAAAAAAAAAAAAAAAGAGTGGCCGACGGAGAATCCGAGGGTCGCCAGTTCGATTCGCAGCCGGGCATCAGAACTTTAGAAGCTTTTTTTCACAACCGTGAAGTGGAAAACTTTATTGGTTGGGAAAACAAGCAAAGGAGGGGGAGTTTAAGCACCGGGGCATCGAAAGGTGTCCTAGGGCCAATGAGGCCAGCGATGGCATCAGCTGAAGTAACATCGAAAGATGTTCCAATTACAAGCAGTGATTCTGCAGCAACAACATCAACAGCAATAACAACAACGGCAACATCATCCGATGCTAACCAAAAGCGAAGAAAGAGGATCAAGTGCGCACCAAATTTGGTTAAGAGGAGATCCACGGCCACCTCAGCAACGCTGCCAGCTGGGGTGAATACGTTCGATATAGACGAGACGTCAGAGGCAGCAAGACAAACCCAGCTAGACACTTCACCCGAAGAGGGTATTGCATATATGTCTGAGGAAGGAGAAGGGCACTTCACGACGGGCGATAGTACTGCCTTCGTGAACCTCTCCACATCAGGGGCGTCATCTGAGGAGGACGAGGAACAAAGAATGGTCGCCCAAATTGAAGATTTGCAGGCAGAAATCCAATTGATAAAAAGCAAAGTTAAGGCCAGCCAAGAAGCGCACCGAGCGAAACAACTAAAAGAACTCGACGAAAAAGAACAACTTCAGAAAAAAGAACAATTACAAAAACAACAGCCACAGCAGCAGCCAAAACAACAACGGCAAAAACAACAACAACAGAAACAGCAGCAGACACAAGCCCAGAAACAACAGCAAGAGAAACAGCAGCAGCAGATTCAAAAGCAGCAGAATCAACAGCAGCAGAAGTTAGTCTCAGCAGCAGCAGCCACAGCCGCCGATTACGAAAAAAGAAAAGGTGCCACCCACAAATACTTATAAAATGGAGTTACAGGATACCATAAATCTATGTAAGTTGACCATTGGTCAAAATTTTACTATAAAAAGATTAAATAACGATAGGCATGCTATCCAGTGCTTCACACTGGAACAGCACAACAAAATTAAAGAGTTGCTAAAAGAAACTACTACTGAATTCTTTAGTTTCACCCCTAAAACCGAAAAATTTCAAACGGTCCTTTTGAAGGACATAGATTCCAGCACGGAACCACAGGTGCTCTTAAATGAACTCCGCCAAAAAGCGAATGACGATCTCGACTTTATCGGGGTCAAGCCGTTCGCTACAGTTAGAGCTAGGCGGGAGAAGCGGAGTCTTCCCTTCTTCCTTGTTCAACTCTCACCCAGCAGCAAACTGGATAGTTTGAGGAGTATCTCCGTCCTCAACTACCAGGTTGTAACTTGGGACAAATTAAAAAGGCGCGGCGACATGCTTCAATGCATGCGCTGCCAAAGGTTCGACCACGCCGCAGTAAACTGCGAAATGCAGTCACGCTGCGTTAAGTGTGGAGAGAACCACAATGCAGATGAATGCAAGTTAGGAAGGGAACGGGTCGAAGATAGGGCCGAGCTTAAATGTGTACTCTGTCCAGGCGGCGGACACCCCGCTAATTATCGGGGATACCGACGTTTCAGCTTATAAAGAAAAATAAAGCAGCAAAGCAAACAGTAGTAGAAAAGCGTCCAACAGTGCGCCCTCCTACAACAACGCCCGTCAACCCCCAAATTTCTTACGCCCAAATGGCGTCAGGAAGGGGAAGCACGGTACAGCCTACACCAAAGGTCGCCCAACAGGCCCCCGTGCCTAAGGCGCCAGCGGCACAGGCGGATATTATGGGCATTCTACTGGCCATCCAGGGCCAGTTGACTGGCCTCCAAAACCAGATCACGGAGCAGGCGACTAGGGTGGATTATCTCTACTCTGTTTTGCCGAGCTTAACGCAACTTAGAGGTTAAAGGCGCGCTGGCGGAGAGGCCCTTTAAGATCCTAGCTGTGAATGTAAATTCACTGATTAGGACCGAACGTAGAGCGAATTTATTCCAATTGCTTAAGGACATAAGTCCAGATGTGTTTATGGCTAGCGAAACTAAGCTTAACCAGAAACATAAATTGACTAACAACAATTACAATATCGTAAGAAGAGACCGACCCAACTCCACTCAAGGAGGGGGCGTCGCAATCTTTATACGTAAAGGCATTAGTCATAAGGTAATATATAATAGTGATGTGCGTAAATTTCGGACGTTAGGCATGCATCATATGCATTCATCTCCAACAGGGGAAGCGAATGCATGGGAAACACCTCAGCCCATACAGTTTATAACAGAGCTTGAAAAGCTTTTTGAATGGTTAAGATTGAGCTCGGAAAAAAACTACTACATATTGGCTGGTGATTTGAATGCCAAACATATAGATTGGGGAAATTAAATACAAAATCCTCGTGGTAACCATCTGTATAATTGGATGGGTCGATACAACCTGGAGTATCGCATTGAACTTCTCGCTACAGACAGGCCATCGTTTCCAAGAAGCGGTGCCTATCTGGATCTATTGTTGAAAGACGCAAGACTAAAAATTACTGACGCTGTGGGTCAACGGCCAAGAAATTGTTTACGAACGATCGAGTACGACAGTGACCACTGCGGACTCGCCGCCGTAATACAACTTCCGAACGAGCTTATGGAGTTGGAGGAGTATGTACCTGTGCATACTTACAATTACAGTAAGGTGCGCTGGCCACGATTCTCAAACGTCTTACTGAGCGAATTACGTTCAAATGGTATATCCCCACCAAATGACAGGAACCTGACAAATACTGAAATTGACAGATACTTAGAACAAATGGACGAAAGAATTCAACGAACAATGAGCAGGACAATACCAAAATACAAAGAACGTAACGCAACTGACATGTACCGTAACCCGACAATTGATGCATTACACAGACAAAAAAGTGGCTTACTGACAAGACTAAAACGCTTGTACAGACGGTTTACTGACACACGAGATCTGGAGATAAGGAGACTGAAGTCGTCCATCAAAAACATAAACCAATTGATCAAAGAAAATTATAGGTTGTCCATTAATTTGTTTTGGGACAATAAAATTCGGGCCGTGAACGCTTCCGACCCGAATATGTTCCCACAAATTAATAAGATATTCAGAAGGAAAGATCAAAACGACCTTCCGTGTCTTAAGCTCCAGAGGACGACACAAAACAGAGACGTACTTCTGACAGCAGGCATAGACCCAGATGACGCCGTCTTGGACGATGACCTCTTCATAATCGAAGATCCGCAGGAGAAGGTGGAGGCTGTGGGGGCTGCTTTCCAGCAAGTGTACAAGGTGAATGCTAGCATTCGCCCGAACCATGACCTGGAGAGCAGAGCTCTGGTTCACCACTTGTACCTCCGGAACGATATAACGCAGTTGCGATCTGAGAACCTTGGTTTTACCGGGTTTAATGATGAACATTTGGCAAACGCCATAATCGCCAAGCGAAATGGGACCAGTTCCCTATTAATTTCGAAGATTGAGCTCCAGCTCATCTTTGATTCACTAAAGAAAAAGAAAGCAGTAGGAGTCGATGGTATATCCAATGTTGTACTACGACATTTGCCTCAGGAAGCAGTTGACATTTATACCACACTGTTTAACAACGCGCTGAATAATGCATTTTATCCAGTGCGGTGGAAGACAGCAGTGGTGCATCCTCTCCCTAAAAAGGGAAAGGACAATTCCAATCCGGCGAACCTCAGGTCGATAAGTCTTCTTCCGATTATCAGCAAAGTATTTGAAAAGGTTGTTAATAGGACTGTGTTCAAGTGGGCGGAGGACACCAAAACCATACCGGATAATCAGTTCGGCTTTAAAACGGGACATGACACAATTCATGCCGCGTCTAAACTCGTTTCTGATGTCCAATGGAACAAATCTAAAAAGCAGTGTACGGGTGCCTGTCTGGTTGATTTGGAGAAGGCCTTCGACACCGTATGGTTAGAGGGTCTATATCTAAAGCTCGCCAGACTTGGTATAAGTAAGCCGCTATTGTACATGCTTTATGACATGCTAAAAGTAGGTAGAAAGGTTGTTGTCAAGAGTGGCAATGTAACTTCTACCACTGTTTTTAATATTAACAATGGTCTTCAGCAGGGAGCGGTTAACTCGCCGATTCTCTTCAGCATTTACACCAGCGATCTGATAGGTAGTCTAACTCAGGCAATTGCGTACGCCGACGATCTAATTGCGTACAGAACAGCTCCAACAGTAGAGGTCATCAAAATTCTTTTGCAGCGTGACTTCGACAAGATGCAGCGATATTGTGATGACTGGAAGTTGAAAATCAATTTCCAGAAATCAGAAACAATACTGTTTAGTACTCCGTTGTCTAGCGCCTTAAGGGATACGAGAAAGAACTGGCGCAAGCTGGTGATCGTATGACCACATGGACATCCACTGGCGAGTAAAAGTGTAGTAAAGTACCTTGGCATCTGGTTGGATCAGTACTTGTATTTCGACAGACATATAGGTGCTGCTCTGGCCAGGGCTAGGGGAGCCTTTGCCCTGACAAAACGATTGTTTTATAGCATTCGTCTTGACAGCAGGGTGAAGGTGATTTGGTACATGGCCCTCATCAGGCCGATGATTGCCTATGGATGCCCGGTGTGGTTCAACGTTGCCCCATCTCAAATGGAAAAGATTCGGGTGTTTGAGAGGCAGTGTCTTCGACGTTGCCTTGGATTACACAGAACACCAAAGTCGGAGTACAAACGATATTATTCCAACCAGGTTCTATACAACGGAGCCAACATAAACAGAATAGATAATTTCTTGTTTAAGCTGATTCGGGGTCACGTTGCAAGAGCGATGTCCTAAACTAACAACTTAATTTTTGGGGCGTATTACCCAAATAACCAATATTTCGAGAGTGCGCGGTTAAGTGGCTACATCCCTCCCGAGGCATTCCTCTATTTAGACAGTCGAGGGCTGATACAGGATGGAGGGGCGGTTCCGCTCATCTACCACGTCAGCCGGAAAACTGTGGATAGGCGACTCCTGTATGGTCGAGACATCATCGCTCAAGGTGGAGAAGAGCGCCTTCGGTTCAGTAGGACTGTGTCCGATCGGGACCGGAGGGATAGGGCGAAACAGGAGAACCAGTTCTGGTGGCTCTCTGAACAGCATCTTGATATTTAAAGTTGATGAAGATATTATATAGATTTAGGGCAATTAGGTATAGGGAACAGTCAGGGTGGCACCAACAAAAAAAAATTAAAAAATGTATGTATGCGGGGGCATACGTGCATGTATCTGCGTGTCTGTACATGTATGTGCGTACGTATATGTATGTGCGTATGTACATGTATGGGTGGGTTGCATGTTGGTGTGTGTCTGCATGCATATAAAAAATAAACAAAAAAAAAATTAAAAAACGAAAAAAATGCTGCTGTGGCTGTTCTAGTTTTTAAGTAGTATTAAGTATTATTAGGTATTTAAGGTGGTTTGGGTTGTTGGTTAGTATAAGTGAGTTTTATTTAGTTTTAATTATTTTTAATATATATTTAGGTTTAGTTTATAAGTAAAAAAAAAATAAAAAATAAAAAATTATAAGATATCAAGTTTTTGTGAAAGTTCCTTGAAATATAAAATAAAATAAAAAAAAATTAGATTTAATTAAAATAGTTTTTAGGTCGAAAGACATTAGTTTTAAGAGTTATTGTGTAATTTAGAGCGCCCGTAAAGGGCCAGTAATCTAGTTTTAAAATTTTTTGTCTAGCTTTAAGATAGTTATAAGTTAAAATGAAATAAAAATGAATTAAAAAAAAAAAAAGAGTGGCCGACCGAGAATCCGAGGGTCGCCAGTTCGTTTCGCAGCCGGGCATCAGAACTTTAGAAGCTTTTTTTCACAACCGTGAAGTTGAAAACTTTATTGGTTGGGAAAACAAGCAAAGGAGGGGGAGTTTAAGCACCGGGGCATCGAAAGGTTTCCTAGGGCCAATGAGGCCAGCGATGGCATCAGCTGAAGTAACATCGAAAGATGTTCCAATTACAAGCAGTGATTCTGCAGCAACAACATCAACAGCAATAACAACAACGGCAACATCATCCGATGCTAACCAAAAGCGAAGAAAGAGGATCAAGTGCGCACCAAATTTGGTTAAGAGGAGATCCACGGCCACCTCAGCAACGCTGCCAGCTGGGGTGAATACGTTCGATATAGACGAGACGTCAGAGGCAGCAAGACAAACCCAGCTAGACAATTCACCCGAAGAGGGTATTGCATATATGTCTGAGGAAGGAGAAGGGCACTTCACGACGGGCGATAGTACTGCCTTCGTGAACCTCTCCACATCAGGGGCGTCATCTGAGGAGGACGAGGAACAAAGAATGGTCACCCAAATTGAAGATTTGCAGGCAGAAATCCAATTGATAAAAAGCAAAGTTAAGGCCAGCCAAGAAGCGCACCGAGCGAAACAACTAAAAGAACTCGACGAAAAAGAACAACTTCAGAAAAAAGAACAATTACAAAAACAACAGCCACAGCAGCAGCCAAAACAACAACGGCAAAAACAACAACAACAGCAGCAGACACAAGCCCAGAAACAACAGCAAGAGAAACAGCAGCAGCAGATTCAAAAGCAGCAGAATCAACAGCAGCAGAAGTTAGTCTCAGCAGCAGCAGCCACAGCCGCCGATTACGAAAAAAGAAAAGGTGCCACCCACAAATACTTATAAAATGGAGTTACAGGATACCATAAATCTATGTAAGTTTGACCATTGGTCAAAATTTTACTATAAAAAGATTAAATAACGATAGGCATGCTATCCAGTGCTTCACACTGGAACAGCACAACAAAATTAAAGAGTTGCTAAAAGAAACTACTACTGAATTCTTTAGTTTCACCCCTAAAACCGAAAAATTTCAAACGGTCCTTTTGAAGGACATAGATTCCAGCACGGAACCACAGGTGCTCTTAAATGAACTCCGCCAAAAAGCGAATGACGATCTCGACTTTATCGGGGTCAAGCCGTTCGCTACAGTTAGAGCTAGGCGGGAGAAGCGGAGTCTTCCCTTCTTCCTTGTTCAACTCTCACCCAGCAGCAAACTGGATAGTTTGAGGAGTATCTCCGTCCTCAACTACCAGGTTGTAACTTGGGACAAATTAAAAAGGCGCGGCGACATGCTTCAATGCATGCGCTGCCAAAGGACTGCGAAATGCAGTCACGCTGCGTTAAGTGTGGAGAGAACGACAATGCAGATGAATGCAAGTTAGGAAGGGAACGGGTCGAAGATAGCACCCAGCTTAAATGTGTACTCTGCCCAGGCGGCGGACACCCCGCTAATTATCGGGGATGACCGACGTTTCAGCTTATAAAGAAAAATAAAGCAGCAAAGCAAACAGTAGTAGAAAAGCGTCCAACAGTGCGCCCTCCTACAACAACGCCCGTCAACCCCCAAATTTCTTACGCCCAAATGGCGTCAGGAAGGGGAAGCACGGTACAGCCTACACCAAAGGTCGCCCAACAGGCCCCCGTGCCTAAGGCGCCAGCGGCACAGGCGGATATTATGGGCATTCTACTGGCCATCCAGGGCCAGTTGACTGGCCTCCAAAACCAGATCACGGAGCAGGCGACTAGGGTGGATTATCTCTACTCTGTTTTGCCGAGCTTAACGCAACTTATAGGTTAAAGGCGCGCTGCCGGAGAGGCCCTTTAAGATCCTAGCTGTGAATGTAAATTCACTGATTAGGACCGAACGTAGAGCGAATTTATTCCAATTGCTTAAGGACATAAGTCCAGATGTGTTTATGGCTAGCGAAACTAAGCTTAACCAGAAACATAAATTGACTAACAACAATTACAATATCGTAAGAAGAGACCGACCCAACTCCACTCAAGGAGGGGGCGTCGCAATCTTTATACGTAAAGGCATTAGTCATAAGGTAATATATAATAGTGATGTGCGTAAATTTCGGACGTTAGGCATGCATCATATGCATTCATCTCCAACAGGGGAAGCGAATGCACCGGAAACACCTCAGCCCATACAGTTTATAACAGAGCTTGAAAAGCTTTTTGAATGGTTAAGATTGAGCTCGGAAAAAAACTACTACATATTGGCTGGTGATTTGAATGCCAAACATATAGATTGGGGAAATTAAATACAAAATCCTCGTGGTAACCATCTGTATAATTGGATGGGTCGATACAACCTGGAGTATCGCATTGAACTTCTCGCTACAGACAGGCCATCGTTTCCAAGATGCGGTGCCTATCTGGATCTATTGTTGAAAGACGCAAGACTAAAAATTACTGACGCTGTGGGTCAACGGCCAAGAAATTGTTTACGAACGATCGAGTACGACAGTGACCACTGCGGACTCGCCGCCGTAATACAACTTCCGAACGAGCTTATGGAGTTGGAGGAGTATGTACCTGTGCATACTTACAATTACAGTAAGGTGCGCTGGCCACGATTCTCAAACGTCTTACTGAGCGAATTACGTTCAAATGGTATATCCCCACCAAATGACAGGAACCTGACAAATACTGAAATTGACAGATACTTAGAACAAATGGACGAAAGAATTCAACGAACAATGAGCAGGACAATACCAAAATACAAAGAACGTAACGCAACTGACATGTACCGTAACCCGACAATTGATGCATTACACAGACAAAAAAGTGGCTTACTGACAAGACTAAAACGCTTGTACAGACGGTTTACTGACACACGAGATCTGGAGATAAGGAGACTGAAGTCGTCCATCAAAAACATAAACCAATTGATCAAAGAAAATTATAGGTTGTCCATTAATTTGTTTTGGGACAATAAAATTCGGGCCGTGAACGCTTCCGACCCGAATATGTTCCCACAAATTAATAAGATATTCAGAAGGAAAGATCAAAACGACCTTCCGTGTCTTAAGCTCCAGAGGACGACACAAAACAGAGACGTACTTCTGACAGCAGGCATAGACCCAGATGACGCCGTCTTGGACGATGACCTCTTCATAATCGAAGATCCGCAGGAGAAGGTGGAGGCTGTGGGGGCTGCTTTCCAGCAAGTGTACAAGGTGAATGCTAGCATTCGCCCGAACCATGACCTGGAGAGCAGAGCTCTGGTTCACCACTTGTACCTCCGGAACGATATAACGCAGTTGCGATCTGAGAACCTTGGTTTTACCGGGTTTAATGATGAACATTTGGCAAACGCCATAATCGCCAAGCGAAATGGGACCAGTTCCCTATTAATTTCGAAGATTGAGCTCCAGCTCATCTTTGATTCACTAAAGAAAAAGAAAGCAGTAGGAGTCGATGGTATATCCAATGTTGTACTACGACATTTGCCTCAGGAAGCAGTTGACATTTATACCACACTGTTTAACAACGCGCTGAATAATGCATTTTATCCAGTGCGGTGGAAGACAGCAGTGGTGCATCCTCTCCCTAAAAAGGGAAAGGACAATTCCAATCCGGCGAACCTCAGGTCGATAAGTCTTCTTCCGATTATCAGCAAAGTATTTGAAAAGGTTGTTAATAGGACTGTGTTCAAGTGGGCGGAGGACACCAAAACCATACCGGATAATCAGTTCGGCTTTAAAACGGGACATGACACAATTCATGCCGCGTCTAAACTCGTTTCTGATGTCCAATGGAACAAATCTAAAAAGCAGTGTACGGGTGCCTGTCTGGTTGATTTGGAGAAGGCCTTCGACACCGTATGGTTAGAGGGTCTATATCTAAAGCTCGCCAGACTTGGTATAAGTAAGCCGCTATTGTACATGCTTTATGACATGCTAAAAGTAGGTAGAAAGGTTGTTGTCAAGAGTGGCAGTGTAACTTCTACCACTGTTTTTAATATTAACAATGGTCTTCAGCAGGGAGCGGTTAACTCGCCGATTCTCTTCAGCATTTACACCAGCGATCTGATAGGTAGTCTAACTCAGGCAATTGCGTACGCCGACGATCTAATTGCGTACAGAACAGCTCCAACAGTAGAGGTCATCAAAATTCTTTTGCAGCGTGACTTCGACAAGATGCAGCGATATTGTGATGACTGGAAGTTGAAAATCAATTTCCAGAAATCAGAAACAATACTGTTTAGTACTCCGTTGTCTAGCGCCTTAAGGGATACGAGAAAGAACTGGCGCAAGCTGGTGATCGTATGACCACATGGACATCCACTGGCGAGTAAAAGTGTAGTAAAGTACCTTGGCATCTGGTTGGATCAGTACTTGTATTTCGACAGACATATAGGTGCTGCTCTGGCCAGGGCTAGGGGAGCCTTTGCCCTGACAAAACGATTGTTTTATAGCATTCGTCTTGACAGCAGGGTGAAGGTGATTTGGTACATGGCCCTCATCAGGCCGATGATTGCCTATGGATGCCCGGTGTGGTTCAACGTTGCCCCATCTCAAATGGAAAAGATTCGGGTGTTTGAGAGGCAGTGTCTTCGACGTTGCCTTGGATTACACAGAACACCAAAGTCGGAGTACAAACGATATTATTCCAACCAGGTTCTATACAACGGAGCCAACATAAACAGAATAGATAATTTCTTGTTTAAGCTGATTCGGGGTCACGTTGCAAGAGCGATGTCCTAAACTAACAACTTAATTTTTGGGGCGTATTACCCAAATAACCAATATTTCGAGAGTGCGCGGTTAAGTGGCTACATCCCTCCCGAGGCATTCCTCTATTTAGACAGTCGAGGGCTGATACAGGATGGAGGGGCGGTTCCGCTCATCTACCACGTCAGCCGGAAAACTGTGGATAGGCGACTCCTGTATGGTCGAGACATCATCGCTCAAGGTGGAGAAGAGCGCCTTCGGTTCAGTAGGACTGTGTCCGATCGGGACCGGAGGGATAGGGCGAAACAGGAGAACCAGTTCTGGTGGCTCTCTGAACAGCATCGTGATATTTAAAGTTGATGAAGATATTATATAGATTTAGGGCAATTAGGTATAGGGAACAGTCAGGGTGGCACCAACAAAAAAAAATTAAAAAATGTATGTATGCGGGGGCATACGTGCATGTATCTGCGTGTCTGTACATGTATGTGCGTACGTATATGTATGTGCGTATGTACATGTATGGGTGGGTTGCATGTTGGTGTGTGTCTGCATGCATATAAAAAATAAACAAAAAAAAATTAAAAAACGAAAAAAATGCTGCTGTGGCTGTTCTAGTTTTTAAGTAGTATTAAGTATTATTAGGTATTTTAGGTGGTTTGGGTTGTTGGTTAGTATAAGTGAGTTTTATTTAGTTTTAATTATTTTTAATATATATTTAGGTTTAGTTTATAAGTAAAAAAAAAAATTAAAAAAAAATAAAAAATTATAAGATATCAAGTTTTTGTGAAAGTTCCTTGAAATATAAAATAAAATAAAAAAAATTAGATTTAATTAAAATAGTTTTTAGGTCGAAAGACATTAGTTTTAAGAGTTATTGTTTAATTTAGAGCGCCCGTAAAGGGCCAGTAAGCTAGTTTTAAAAATTTTTGTCTAGCTTTAAGATAGTTATAAGTTAAAATGAAATAAAAATGAATTAAAAAAAAAAAAGAGTGGCCGACCGAGAATCCGAGGGTCGCCAGTTCGTTTCGCAGCCGGGCATCAGAACTTTAGAAGCTTTTTTTCACAACCGTGAAGTTGAAAACTTTATTGGTTGGGAAAACAAGCAAAGGAGGGGGAGTTTAAGCACCGGGGCATCGAAAGGTTTCCTAGGGCCAATGAGGCCAGCGATGGCATCAGCTGAAGTAACATCGAAAGATGTTCCAATTACAAGCAGTGATTCTGCAGCAACAACATCAACAGCAATAACAACAACAGCAACATCATCCGATGCTAACCAAAAGCGCAGAAAGAGGATCAAGTGCGCACCAAATTTGGTTAAGAGGAGATCCACGGCCACCTCAGCAAAGCTGCCAGCTGGGGTAAATGCGTTCGATATAGACGAGACGTCAGAGGCAGCAAGACAAACCCAGCTAGACACTTCACCCGAAGAGGGTATTGCATATATGTCTGAGGAAGGAGAAGGGCACTTCACGACGGGCGATAGTACTGCCTTCGTGAACCTCTCCACATCAGAGGCGTCATCTGAGGAGGACGAGGAACAAAGAATGGTCGCCCAAATTGAAGCTTTGCAGGCAGAAATCCAATTGATAAAAAGCAAAGTTAAGGCCAGCCAAGAAGCGCGCCGAGCGAAACAACTAAAAGAACTCGACGAAAAAGAACAACTTCAGAAAAAAGAACAATTACAAAAACAACAGCCACAGCAGCAGCCAAAACAACAACGGCAAAAACAACAACAACAGAAACAGCAGCAGACACAAGCCCAGAAACAACAGCAAGAGAAACAGCAGCAGCAGAATCAACAGCAGCAGAAGTTAGTCTCAGCAGCAGCAGCCACAGCCGCCGATTACGAAAAAAGAAAAGGTGCCACCCACAAATACTTATAAAATGGAGTTACAGGATACCATAAATCTATGTAAGTTGACCATAGGTCAAAATTTTACTATAAAAAGATTAAATAACGATAGGCATGCTATCCAGTGCTTCACACTGGAACACAAAAATTAAAGAGTTGCTAAAAGAAACTACTACTGAATTCTTTAGTTTCACCCCTAAAACCGTAAAATTTCAAACGGTCCTTTTGAAGGACATAGATTCCAGCACGGAACCACAGGTGCTCTTAAATGAACTCCGCCAAAAAGCGAATGACGATCTCGACTTTATCGGGGTCAAGCCGTTCGCTACAGTTAGAGCTAGGCGGGAGAAGCGGAGTCTTCCCTTCTTCCTTGTTCAACTCTCACCCAGCAGCAAACTGGATAGTTTGAGGAGTATCTCCGTCCTCAACTACCAGGTTGTAACTTGGGACAAATTAAAAAGGCGCGGCGACATGCTTCAATGCATGCGCTGCCAAAGGTTCGGCCACGCCGCAGCAAACTGCGAAATGCAGTCACGCTGCGTTAAGTGTGGAGAGAACCACAATGCAGATGAATGCAAGTTAGGAAGGGAACGGGTCGAAGATAGGGTCGAGCTTAAATGTGTACTCTGTCCAGGCGGCGGACACCCCGCTAATTATCGGGGATGACCGACGTTTCAGCTTATAAAGAAAAATAAAGCAGCAAAGCAAACAGTAGTAGAAAAGCGTCCAACAGTGCACCCTCCTACAACAACGCCCGTCAACCCCCAAATTTCTTACGCCCAAATGGCGTCAGGAAGGGGAAGCACGGTACAGCCTACACCAAAGGTCGTCCAACAGGCCCCCGTGCCTAAGGCGCCAGCGGCACAGGCGGATATTATTGGCATTCTACTGGCCATCCAGGGCCAGTTGACTGGCCTCCAAAACCAGATCACGGAGCAGGCGACTAGGGTGGATTATCTCTACTCTGTTTTGCCGAGCTTAACGCAACTTAGAGGTTAAAGGCGCGCTGCCGGAGAGGCCCTTTAAGATCCTAGCTGTGAATGTAAATTCACTGATTAGGACCGAACGTAGAGCGAATTTATTCCAATTGCTTAAGGACATAAGTCCAGATGTGTTTATGGCTAGCGAAACTAAGCTTAACCAGAAACATAAATTGACTAACAACAATTACAATATCGTAAGAAGAGACCGACCCAACTCCACTCAAGGAGGGGGCGTCGCAATCTTTATACGTAAAGGCATTAGTCATAAGGTAATATATAATAGTGATGTGCGTAAATTTCGGACGTTAGGCATGCATCATATGCATTCATCTCCAACAGGGGAAGCGAATGTATGTGATCGCTGCCTATGCACCGGAAACACCTCAGCCCATACAGTTTATAACAGAGCTTGAAAAGCTTTTTGAATGGTTAAGATTGAGCTCGGAAAAAAACTACTACATATTGGCTGGTGATTTGAATGCCAAACATATAGATTGGGGAAATTAAATACAAAATCCTCGTGGTAACCATCTGTATAATTGGATGGGTCGATACAACCTGGAGTATCGCATTGAACTTCTCGCTACAGACAGGCCATCGTTTCCAAGAAGCGGTGCCTATCTGGATCTATTGTTGAAAGACGCAAGACTAAAAATTACTGACGCTGTGGGTCAACGGCCAAGAAATTGTTTACGAACGATCGAGTACGACAGTGACCACTGCGGACTCGCCGCCGTAATACAACTTCCGAACGAGCTTATGGAGTTGGAGGAGTATGTACCTGTGCATACTTACAATTACAGTAAGGTGCGCTGGCCACGCTTCTCAAACGTCTTACTGAGCGAATTACGTTCAAATGGTATATCCCCACCAAATGACAGGAACCTGACAAATACTGAAATTGACAGATACTTAGAACAAATGGACGAAAGAATTCAACGAACAATGAGCAGGACAATACCAAAATACAAAGAACGTAACGCAACTGACATGTACCGTAACCCGACAATTGATGCATTACACAGACAAAAAAGTGGCTTACTGACAAGACTAAAACGCTTGTACAGACGGTTTACTGACACACGAGATCTGGAGATAAGGAGACTGAAGTCGTCCATCAAAAACATAAACCAATTGATCAAAGAAAATTATAGGTTGTCCATTAATTTGTTTTGGGACAATAAAATTCGGGCCGTGAACGCTTCCGACCCGAATATGTTCCCACAAATTAATAAGATATTCAGAAGGAAAGATCAAAACGACCTTCCGTGTCTTAAGCTCCAGAGGACGGCACAAAACAGAGACGTACTTCTGACAGCAGGCATAGACCCAGATGACGCCGCGCCGTCTTGGACGATGACCTCTTCATAATCGAAGATCCGCAGGAGAAGGTGGAGGCTGTGGGGGCTGCTTTCCAGCAAGTGTACAAGATGAATGCTAGCATTCGCCCGAACCATGACCTGGAGAGCAGAGCTCTGGTTCACCACTTGTACCTCCGGAACGATATAACGCAGTTGCGATCTGAGAACCTTGGTTTTACCGGGTTTAATGATGAACATTTGGCAAACGCCATAATCGCCAAGCGAAATGGGACCAGTTCCCTATTAATTTCGAAGATTGAGCTCCAGCTCATCTTTGATTCACTAAAGAAAAAGAAATCAGTAGGAGTCGATGGTATATCCAATGTTGTACTACGACATTTGCCTCAGGAAGCAGTTGACATTTATACCACACTGTTTAACAACGCGCTGAATAATGCATTTTATCCAGTGCGGTGGAAGACAGCAGTGGTGCATCCTCTCCCTAAAAAGGGAAAGGACAATTCCAATCCGGCGAACCTCAGGTCGATAAGTCTTCTTCCGATTATCAGCAAAGTATTTGAAAAGGTTGTTAATAGGACTGTGTTCAAGTGGGCGGAGGACACCAAAACCATACCGGATAATCAGTTCGGCTTTAAAACGGGACATGACACAATTCATGCCGCGTCTAAACTCGTTTCTGATGTCCAATGGAACTAATCTAAAAAGCAGTGTACGGGTGCCTGTCTGGTTGATTTGGAGAAGGCCTTCGACACCGTATGGTTAGAGGGTCTATATCTAAAGCTCGCCAGACTTGGTATAAGTAAGCCGCTATTGTACATGCTTTATGACATGCTAAAAGTAGGTAGAAAGGTTGTTGTCAAGAGTGGCAATGTAACTTCTACCACTGTTTTTAATATTAACAATGGTCTTCAGCAGGGAGCGGTTAACTCGCCGATTCTCTTCAGCATTTACACCAGCGATCTGATAGGTAGTCTAACTCAGGCAATTGCGTACGCCGACGATCTAATTGCGTACAGAACAGCTCCAACAGTAGAGGTCATCAAAATTCTTTTGCAGCGTGACTTCGACAAGATGCAGCGATATTGTGATGACTGGAAGTTGAAAATCAATTTCCAGAAATCAGAAACAATACTGTTTAGTACTCCGTTGTCTAGCGCCTTAAGGGATACGAGAAAGAACTGGCGCAAGCTGGTGATCGTATGACCACATGGACATCCACTGGCGAGTAAAAGTGTAGTAAAGTACCTTGGCATCTGGTTGGATCAGTACTTGTATTTCGACAGACATATAGGTGCTGCTCTGGCCAGGGCTAGGGGAGCCTTTGCCCAGACAAAACGATTGTTTTATAGCATTCGTCTTGACAGCAGGGTGAAGGTGATTTGGTACATGGCCCTCATCAGGCCGATGATTGCCTATGGATGCCCGGTGTGGTTCAACGTTGCCCCATCTCAAATGGAAAAGATTCGGGTGTTTGAGAGGCAGTGTCTTCGACGTTGCCTTGGATTACACAGAACACCAAAGTCGGAGTACAAACGATATTATTCCAACCAGGTTCTATACAACGGAGCCAACATAAACAGAATAGATAATTTCTTGTTTAAGCTGATTCGGGGTCACGTTGCAAGAGCGATGTCCTAAACTAACAACTTAATTTTTGGGGCGTATTACCCAAATAACCAATATTTCGAGAGTGCGCGGTTAAGTGGCTACATCCCTCCCGAGGCATTCCTCTATTTAGACAGTCGAGGGCTGATACAGGATGGAGGGGCGGTTCCGCTCATCTACCACGTCAGCCGGAAAACTGTGGATAGGCGACTCCTGTATGGTCGAGACATCATCGCTCAAGGTGGAGAAGAGCGCCTTCGGTTCAGTAGGACTGTGTCCGATCGGGACCGGAGGGATAGGGCGAAACAGGAGAACCAGTTCTGGTGGCTCTCTGAACAGCATCGTGATATTTAAAGTTGATGAAGATATTATATAGATTTAGGGCAATTAGGTATAGGGAACAGTCAGGGTGGCACCAACAAAAAAAAATTAAAAAATGTATGTATGCGGGGGCATACGTGCATGTATCTGCGTGTCTGTACATGTATGTGCGTACGTATATGTATGTGCGTATGTACATGTATGGGTGGGTTGCATGTTGGTGTGTGTCTGCATGCATATAAAAAATAAACAAAAAAAAAATTAAAAAACGAAAAAAATGCTGCTGTGGCTGTTCTAGTTTTTAAGTAGTATTAAGTATTATTAGGTGTTTTAGGTGGTTTGGGTTGTTGGTTAGTATAAGTGAGTTTTATTTAGTTTTAATTATTTTTAATATATATTTAGGTTTAGTTTATAAGTAAAAAAAAAAAATAAAAAAAAAATAAAAAATAAAAAATTATAAGATATCAAGTTTTTGTGAAAGTTCCTTGAAATATAAAATAAAATAAAAAAAAATTAGATTTAATTAAAATAGTTTTTAGGTCGAAAGACATTAGTTTTAAGAGTTATTGTTTAATTTAGAGCGCCCGTAAAGGGCCAGTAAGCTAGTTTTAAAAATTTTTGTCTAGCTTTAAGATAGTTATAAGTTAAAATGAAATAAAAATGAATTTAAAAAAAAAAAAAAAAAAGTGGCCGACCGAGAATCCGAGGGTCGCCAGTTCGATTCGCAGCCGGGCATCAGAACTTTAGAAGCTTTTTTTCACAACCGTGAAGTGGAAAACTTTATTGGTTGGGAAAACAAGCAAAGGAGGGGGAGTTTAAGCACCGGGGCATCGAAAGGTGTCCTAGGGCCAATGAGGCCAGCGATGGCATCAGCTGAAGTAACATCGAAAGATGTTCCAATTACAAGCAGTGATTCTGCAGCAACAACATCAACAGCAATAACAACAACGGCAACATCATCCGATGCTAACCAAAAGCGAAGAAAGAGGATCAAGTGCGCACCAAATTTGGTTAAGAGGAGATCCACGGCCACCTCAGCAAAGCTGCCAGCTGGGGTAAATGCGTTCGATATAGACGAGACGTCAGAGGCAGCAAGACAAACCCAGCTAGACACTTCACCCGAAGAGGGTATTGCATATATGTCTGAGGAAGGAGAAGGGCACTTCACGACGGGCGATAGTACTGCCTTCGTGAACCTCTCCACATCAGGGGCGTCATCTGAGGAGGACGAGGAACAAAGAATGGTCACCCAAATTGAAGATTTGCAGGCAGAAATCCAATTGATAAAAAGCAAAGTTAAGGCCAGCCAAGAAGCGCACCGAGCGAAACAACTAAAAGAACTCGACGAAAAAGAACAACTTCAGAAAAAAGAACAATTACAAAAACAACAGCCACAGCAGCAGCCAAAACAACAACGGCAAAAACAACAACAACAGCAGCAGACACAAGCCCAGAAACAACAGCAAGAGAAACAGCAGCAGCAGATTCAAAAGCAGCAGAATCAACAGCAGCAGAAGTTAGTCTCAGCAGCAGCAGCCACAGCCGCCGATTACGAAAAAAGAAAAGGTGCCACCCACAAATACTTATAAAATGGAGTTACAGGATACCATAAATCTATGTAAGTTTGACCATTGGTCAAAATTTTACTATAAAAAGATTAAATAACGATAGGCATGCTATCCAGTGCTTCACACTGGAACAGCACAACAAAATTAAAGAGTTGCTAAAAGAAACTACTACTGAATTCTTTAGTTTCACCCCTAAAACCGAAAAATTTCAAACGGTCCTTTTGAAGGACATAGATTCCAGCACGGAACCACAGGTGCTCTTAAATGAACTCCGCCAAAAAGCGAATGACGATCTCGACTTTATCGGGGTCAAGCCGTTCGCTACAGTTAGAGCTAGGCGGGAGAAGCGGAGTCTTCCCTTCTTCCTTGTTCAACTCTCACCCAGCAGCAAACTGGATAGTTTGAGGAGTATCTCCGTCCTCAACTACCAGGTTGTAACTTGGGACAAATTAAAAAGGCGCGGCGACATGCTTCAATGCATGCGCTGCCAAAGGACTGCGAAATGCAGTCACGCTGCGTTAAGTGTGGAGAGAACGACAATGCAGATGAATGCAAGTTAGGAAGGGAACGGGTCGAAGATAGCACCCAGCTTAAATGTGTACTCTGCCCAGGCGGCGGACACCCCGCTAATTATCGGGGATGACCGACGTTTCAGCTTATAAAGAAAAATAAAGCAGCAAAGCAAACAGTAGTAGAAAAGCGTCCAACAGTGCGCCCTCCTACAACAACGCCCGTCAACCCCCAAATTTCTTACGCCCAAATGGCGTCAGGAAGGGGAAGCACGGTACAGCCTACACCAAAGGTCGCCCAACAGGCCCCCGTGCCTAAGGCGCCAGCGGCACAGGCGGATATTATGGGCATTCTACTGGCCATCCAGGGCCAGTTGACTGGCCTCCAAAACCAGATCACGGAGCAGGCGACTAGGGTGGATTATCTCTACTCTGTTTTGCCGAGCTTAACGCAACTTAGAGGTTAAAGGCGCGCTGCCGGAGAAGCCCTATAAGATCCTAGCTGTGAATGTAAATTCACTGATTAGGACCGAACGTAGAGCGAATTTATTCCAATTGCTTAAGGACATAAGTCCAGATGTGTTTATGGCTAGCGAAACTAAGCTTAACCAGAAACATAAATTGACTAACAACAATTACAATATCGTAAGAAGAGACCGACCCAACTCCACTCAAGGAGGGGGCGTCGCAATCTTTATACGTAAAGGCATTAGTCATAAGGTAATATATAATAGTGATGTGCGTAAATTTCGGACGTTAGGCATGCATCATATGCATTCATCTCCAACAGGGGAAGCGAATGTATGTGATCGCTGCCTATGCACCGGAAACACCTCAGCCCATACAGTTTATAACAGAGCTTGAAAAGCTTTTTGAATGGTTAAGATTGAGCTCGGAAAAAAACTACTACATATTGGCTGGTGATTTGAATGCCAAACATATAGATTGGGGAAATTAAATACAAAATCCTCGTGGTAACCATCTGTATAATTGGATGGGTCGATACAACCTGGAGTATCGCATTGAACTTCTCGCTACAGACAGGCCATCGTTTCCAAGAAGCGGTGCCTATCCGGATCTATTGTTGAAAGACGCAAGACTAAAAATTACTGACGCTGTGGGTCAACGGCCAAGAAATTGTTTACGAACGATCGAGTACGACAGTGACCACTGCGGACTCGCCGCCGTAATACAACTTCCGAACGAGCTTATGGAGTTGGAGGAGTATGTACCTGTGCATACTTACAATTACAGTAAGGTGCGCTGGCCACGCTTCTCAAACGTCTTACTGAGCGAATTACGTTCAAATGGTATATCCCCACCAAATGACAGGAACCTGACAAATACTGAAATTGACAGATACTTAGAACAAATGGACGAAAGAATTCAACGAACAATGAGCAGGACAATACCAGAATACAAAGAACGTAACGCAACTGACATGTACCGTAACCCGACAATTGATGCATTACACAGACAAAAAAGTGGCTTACTGACAAGACTAAAACGCTTGTACAGACGGTTTACTGACACACGAGATCTGGAGATAAGGAGACTGAAGTCGTCCATCAAAAACATAAACCAATTGATCAAAGAAAATTATAGGTTGTCCATTAATTTGTTTTGGGACAATAAAATTCGGGCCGTGAACGCTTCCGACCCGAATATGTTCCCACAAATTAATAAGATATTCAGAAGGAAAGATCAAAACGACCTTCCGTGTCTTAAGCTCCAGAGGACGACACAAAACAGAGACGTACTTCTGACAGCAGGCATAGACCCAGATGACGCCGTCTTGGACGATGACCTCTTCATAATCGAAGATCCGCAGGAGAAGGTGGAGGCTGTGGGGGCTGCTTTCCAGCAAGTGTACAAGGTGAATGCTAGCATTCGCCCGAACCATGACCTGGAGAGCAGAGCTCTGGTTCACCACTTGTACCTCCGGAACGATATAACGCAGTTGCGATCTGAGAACCTTGGTTTTACCGGGTTTAATGATGAACATTTGGCAAACGCCATAATCGCCAAGCGAAATGGGACCAGTTCCCTATTAATTTCGAAGATTGAGCTCCAGCTCATCTTTGATTCACTAAAGAAAAAGAAATCAGTAGGAGTCGATGGTATATCCAATGTTGTACTACGACATTTGCCTCAGGAAGCAGTTGACATTTATACCACACTGTTTAACAACGCGCTGAATAATGCATTTTATCCAGTGCGGTGGAAGACAGCAGTGGTGCATCCTCTCCCTAAAAAGGGAAATGACAATTCCAATCCGGCGAACCTCAGGTCGATAAGTCTTCTTCCGATTATCAGCAAAGTATTTGAAAAGGTTGTTAATAGGACTGTGTTCAAGTGGGCGGAGGACACCAAAACCATACCGGATAATCAGTTCGGCTTTAAAACGGGACATGACACAATTCATGCCGCGTCTAAACTCGTTTCTGATGTCCAATGGAACAAATCTAAAAAGCAGTGTACGGGTGCCTGTCTGGTTGATTTGGAGAAGGCCTTCGACACCGTATGGTTAGAGGGTCTATATCTAAAGCTCGCCAGACTTGGTATAAGTAAGCCGCTATTGTACATGCTTTATGACATGCTAAAAGTAGGTAGAAAGGTTGTTGTCAAGAGTGGCAATGTAACTTCTACCACTGTTTTTAATATTAACAATGGTCTTCAGCAGGGAGCGGTTAACTCGCCGATTCTCTTCAGCATTTACACCAGCGATCTGATAGGTAGTCTAACTCAGGCAATTGCGTACGCCGACGATCTAATTGCGTACAGAACAGCTCCAACAGTAGAGGTCATCAAAATTCTTTTGCAGCGTGACTTCGACAAGATGCAGCGATATTGTGATGACTGGAAGTTGAAAATCAATTTCCAGAAATCAGAAACAATACTGTTTAGTACTCCGTTGTCTAGCGCCTTAAGGGATACGAGAAAGAACTGGCGCAAGCTGGTGATCGTATGACCACATGGACATCCACTGGCGAGTAAAAGTGTAGTAAAGTACCTTGGCATCTGGTTGGATCAGTACTTGTATTTCGACAGACATATAGGTGCTGCTCTGGCCAGGGCTAGGGGAGCCTTTGCCCTGACAAAACGATTGTTTTATAGCATTCGTCTTGACAGCAGGGTGAAGGTGATTTGGTACATGGCCCTCATCAGGCCGATGATTGTCTATGGATGCCCGGTGTGGTTCAACGTTGCCCCATCTCAAATGGAAAAGATTCGGGTGTTTGAGAGGCAGTGTCTACGACGTTGCCTTGGATTACACAGAACACCAAAGTCGGAGTACAAACGATATTATTCCAACCAGGTTCTATACAACGGAGCCAACATAAACAGAATAGATAATTTCTTGTTTAAGCTGATTCGGGGTCACGTTGCAAGAGCGATGTCCTAAACTAACAACTTAATTTTTGGGGCGTATTACCCAAATAACCAATATTTCGAGAGTGCGCGGTTAAGTGGCTACATCCCTCCCGAGGCATTCCTCTATTTAGACAGTCGAGGGCTGATACAGGATGGATGGGCGGTTCCGCTCATCTACCACGTCAGCCGGAAAACTGTGGATAGGCGACTCCTGTATGGTCGAGACATCATCGCTCAAGGTGGAGAAGAGCGCCTTCGGTTCAGTAGGACTGTGTCCGATCGGGACCGGGACCGGAGGGATAGGGCGAAACAGGAGAACCAGTTCTGGTGGCTCTCTGAACAGCATCGTGATATTTAAAGTTGATGAAGATATTATATAGATTTAGGGCAATTAGGTATAGGGAACAGTCAGGGTGGCACCAACAAAAAAAAATTAAAAAATGTATGTATGCGGGGGCATACGTGCATGTATCTGCGTGTCTGTACATGTATGTGCGTACGTATATGTATGTGCGTATGTACATGTATGGGTGGGTTGCATGTTGGTGTGTGTCTGCATGCATATAAAAAATAAACAAAAAAAAATTAAAAAACGAAAAAAATGCTGCTGTGGCTGTTCTAGTTTTTAAGTAGTATTAAGTATTATTAAGTATTTTAGGTGGTTTGGGTTGTTGGTTAGTATAAGTGAGTTTTATTTAGTTTTAATTATTTTTAATATATATTTAGGTTTAGTTTATAAGTAAAAAAAAAAATAAAAAAAAAATAAAAAAAAAATAAAAAAAAAATAAAAAATAAAAAATTATAAGATATCAAGTTTTTGTGAAAGTTCCTTGAAATATAAAATAAAATAAAAAAAAATTAGATTTAATTAAAATAGTTTTTAGGTCGAAAGACATTAGTTTTAAGAGTTATTGTTTAATTTAGAGCGCCCGTAAAGGGCCAGTAAGCTAGTTTTAAAAATTTTTGTCTAGCTTTAAGATAGTTATAAGTTAAAATGAAATAAAAATGAATTAAAAAAAAAAAAAAAAAAAAAGTGGCCGACCGAGAATCCGAGGGTCGCCAGTTCGATTCGCAGCCGGGCATCAGAACTTTAGAAGCTTTTTTTCACAACCGTGAAGTGGAAAACTTTATTGGTTGGGAAAACAAGCAAAGGAGGGGGAGTTTAAGCACCGGGGCATCGAAAGGTTTCCTAGGGCCAATGAGGCCAGCGATGGCATCAGCTGAAGTAACATCGAAAGATGTTCCAATTACAAGCAGTGATTCTGCAGCAACAACATCAACAGCAATAACAACAAAAGCAACATCATCCGATACTAACCAAAAGCGCAGAAAGAGGATCAAGTGCGCACCAAATTTGGTTAAGAGGAGATCCACGGCCACCTCAGCAAAGCTGCCAGCTGGGGTAAATGCGTTCGATATAGACGAGACGTCAGAGGCAGCAAGACAAACCCAGCTAGACACTTCACCCGAAGAGGGTATTGCATATATGTCTGAGGAAGGAGAAGGGCACTTCACGACGGGCGATAGTACTGTCTTCGTGAACCTCTCCACATCAGAGGCGTCATCTGAGGAGGACGAGGAACAAAGAATGGTCGCCCAAATTGAAGCTTTGCAGGCAGAAATCCAATTGATAAAAAGCAAAGTTAAGGCCAGCCAAGAAGCGCGCCGAGCGAAACAACTAAAAGAACTCGACGAAAAAGAACAACTTCAGAAAAAAGAACAATTACAAAAACAACAGCCACAGCAGCAGCCAAAACAACAACGGCAAAAACAACAACAACAGAAACAGCAGCAGACACAAGCCCAGAAACAACAGCAAGAGAAACAGCAGCAGCAGATTCAAAAGCAGCAGAATCAACGGCAGCAGAAGTTAGTCTCAGCAGCAGCAGCCACAGCCGCCGATTACGAAAAAAGAAAAGGTGCCACCCACAAATACTTATAAAATGGAGTTACAGGATACCATAAATCTATGTAAGTTGACCATTGGTCAAAATTTTACTATAAAAAGATTAAATAACGATAGGCATGCTATCCAGTGCTTCACACTGGAACAAAAAAATTAAAGAGTTGCTAAAAGAAACTACTACTGAATTCTTTAGTTTCACCCCTAAAACCGAAAAATTTCAAACGGTCCTTTTGAAGGACATAGATTCCAGCACGGAACCACAGGTGCTCTTAAATGAACTCCGCCAAAAAGCGAATGACGATCTCGACTTTATCGGGGTCAAGCCGTTCGCTACAGTTAGAGCTAGGCGGGAGAAGCGGAGTCTTCCCTTCTTCCTTGTTCAACTCTCACCCAGCAGCAAACTGGATAGTTTGAGGAGTATCTCCGTCCTCAACTACCAGGTTGTAACTTGGGACAAATTAAAAAGGCGCGGCGACATGCTTCAATGCATGCGCTGCCAAAGGACTGCGAAATGCAGTCACGCTGCGTTAAGTGTGGAGAGAACGACAATGCAGATGAATGCAAGTTAGGAAGGGAACGGGTCGAAGATAGCACCCAGCTTAAATGTGTACTCTGCCCAGGCGGCGGACACCCCGCTAATTATCGGGGATGACCGACGTTTCAGCTTATAAAGAAAAATAAAGCAGCAAAGCAAACAGTAGTAGAAAAGCGTCCAACAGTGCGCCCTCCTACAACAACGCCCGTCAACCCCCAAATTTCTTACGCCCAAATGGCGTCAGGAAGGGGAAGCACGGTACAGCCTACACCAAAGGTCGCCCAACAGGCCCCCGTGCCTAAGGCGCCAGCGGCACAGGCGGATATTATGGGCATTCTACTGGCCATCCAGGGCCAGTTGACTGGCCTCCAAAACCAGATCACGGAGCAGGCGACTAGGGTGGATTATCTCTACTCTGTTTTGCCCAGCTTAACGCAACTTAGAGGTTAAAGGCGCGCTGCCGGAGAGGCCCTTTAAGATCCTAGCTGTGAATGTAAATTCACTGATAAGAACCGAACGCAGAGCGAATTTATTCCAATTGCTTAAGGACATAAGTCCAGATGTGTTTATGGCTAGCGAAACTAAGCTTAACCAGAAACATAAATTGACTAACAACAATTACAATATCGTAAGAAGAGACCGACCCAACTCCACTCAAGGAGGGGGCGTCGCAATCTTTATTCGTAAAGGCATTAGTCATAAGGTAATATATAATAGTGATGTGCGTAAATTTCGGACGTTAGGCATGCATCATATGCATTCATCTCCAACAGGGGAAGCGAATGTATGTGATCGCTGCCTATGCACCGGAAACACCTCAGCTAACACAGTTTATAACAGAGCTTGAAAAGCTTTTTGAATGGTTAAGATTGAGCTCGGAAGAAAACTACTACATATTGGCTGGTGATTTGAATGCCAAACATATAGATTGGGGAAATTAAATACAAAATCCTCGTGGTAACCATCTGTATAATTGGATGGGTCGATACAACCTGGAGTATCGCATTGAACTTCTCGCTACAGACAGGCCATCGTTTCCAAGAAGCGGTGCCTATCTGGATCTATTGTTGAAAGACGCAAGACTAAAAATTACTGACGCTGTGGGTCAACGGCCAAGAAATTGTTTACGAACGATCGAGTACGACAGTGACAACTGCGGACTCGCCGCCATAATACAACTTCCGAACGAGCTTATGGAGTTGGAGGAGTATGTACCTGTGCATACTTACAATTACAGTAAGGTGCGCTGGCCACGCTTCTCAAACGTCTTACTGAGCGAATTACGTTCAAATGGTATATCCCCACCAAATGACAGGAACCTGACAAATACTGAAATTGACAGATACTTAGAACAAATGGACGAAATAATTCAACGAACAATGAGCAGGACAATACCGAAATACAAAGAACGTAAAGCAACTGACATGTACCGTAACCCGACAATTGATGCATTACACAGACAAAAAAGTGGCTTACTGACAAGACTAAAACGTTTATACAGACGGTTTACTGACACACGAGATCTGGAGATAAGGAGACTGAAGTCGTCCATCAAAAACATAAACCAATTGATCAAAGAAAATTATAGGTTGTCCATTAATTTGTTTTGGGACAATAAAATTCGGGCCGCGAACGCTTCCGACCCGAATATGTTCCCACAAATTAATAAGATATTCAGAAGGAAAGATCAAAACGACCTTCCGTGTCTTAAGCTCCAGAGGACGACACAACACAGAGACGTACTTCTGACAGCAGGCATAGACCCAGATGACGCCGTCTTGGACGATGACCTCTTCATAATCGAAGATCCGCAGGAGAAGGTGGAGGCTGTGGGGGCTGCTTTCCAGCAAGTGTACAAGGTGAATGCTAGCATTCGCCCGAACCATGACCTGGAGAGCAGAGCTCTGGTTCACCACTTGTACCTCCGGAACGATATAACGCAGTGGCGATCTGAGAACCTTGGTTTTACCGGGTTTAATGATGAACATTTGGCAAACGCCATAATCGCCAAGCGAAATGGGACCAGTTCCCTATTAATTTCGAAGATTGAGCTCCAGCTCATCCTTGATTCACTAAAGAAAAAGAAATCAGTAGGAGTCGATGGTATATCCAATGTTGTACTACGACATTTGCCTCAGGAAGCAGTTGACATTTATACCACACTGTTTAACAACGCGCTGAATAATGCATATTATCCAGTGCGGTGGAAGACAGCAGTGGTGCATCCTCTCCCTAAAAAGGGAAAGGACAATTCCAATCCGGCGAACCTCAGGTCGATAAGTCTTCTTCCGATTATCAGCAAAGTATTTGAAAAGGTTGTTAATAGGACTGTGTTCAAGTGGGCGGAGGACACCAAAACCATACCGGATAATCAGTTCGGCTTTAAAACGGGACATGACACAATTCATGCCGCGTCTAAACTCGTTTCTGATGTCCAATGGAACAAATCTAAAAAGCAGTGTACGGGTGCCTGTCTGGTTGATTTGGAGAAGGCCTTCGACACCGTATGGTTAGAGGGTCTATATCTAAAGCTCGCCAGACTTGGTATAAGTAAGCCGCTATTGTACATGCTTTATGACATGCTAAAAGTAGGTAGAAAGGTTGTTGTCAAGAGTGGCAATGTAACTTCTACCACTGTTTTTAATATTAACAATGGTCTTCAGCAGGGAGCGGTTAACTCGCCGATTCTCTTCAGCATTTACACCAGCGATCTGATAGGTAGTCTAACTCAGGCAATTGCGTACGCCGACGATCTAATTGCGTACAGAACAGCTCCAACAGTAGAGGTCATCAAAATTCTTTTGCAGCGTGACTTCGACAAGATGCAGCGATATTGTGATGACTGGAAGTTGAAAATCAATTTCCAGAAATCAGAAACAATACTGTTTAGTACTCCGTTGTCTAGCGCCTTAAGGGATACGAGAAAGAACTGGCGCAAGCTGGTGATCGTATGACCACATGGACATCCACTGGCGAGTAAAAGTGTAGTAAAGTACCTTGGCATCTGGTTGGATCAGTACTTGTATTTCGACAGACATATAGGTGCTGCTCTGGCCAGGGCTAGGGGAGCCTTTGCCCTGACAAAACGATTGTTTTATAGCATTCGTCTTGACAGCAGGGTGAAGGTGATTTGGTACATGGCCCTCATCAGGCCGATGATTGCCTATGGATGCCCGGTGTGGTTCAACGTTGCCCCATCTCAAATGGAAAAGATTCGGGTGTTTGAGAGGCAGTGTCTTCGACGTTGCCTTGGATTACACAGAACACCAAAGTCGGAGTACAAACGATATTATTCCAACCAGGTTCTATACAACGGAGCCAACATAAACAGAATAGATAATTTCTTGTTTAAGCTGATTCGGGGTCACGTTGCAAGAGCGATGTCCTAAACTAACAACTTAATTTTTGGGGCGTATTACCCAAATAACCAATATTTCGAGAGTGCGCGGTTAAGTGGCTACATCCCTCCCGAGGCATTCCTCTATTTAGACAGTCGAGGGCTGATACAGGATGGATGGGCGGTTCCGCTCATCTACCACGTCAGCCGGAAAACTGTGGATAGGCGACTCCTGTATGGTCGAGACATCATCGCTCAAGGTGGAGAAGAGCGCCTTCGGTTCAGTAGGACTGTGTCCGATCGGGACCGGAGGGATAGGGCGAAACAGGAGAACCAGTTCTGGTGGCTCTCTGAACAGCATCGTGATATTTAAAGTTGATGAAGATATTATATAGATTTAGGGCAATTAGGTATAGGGAACAGTCAGGGTGGCACCAACAAAAAAAAATTAAAAAATGTATGTATGCGGGGGCATACGTGCATGTATCTGAGTGTCTGTACACGTATGTGCATACGTATATGTATGTGCGTATGTACATGTATGGGTGGGTTGCATGTTGGTGTGTGTCTGCATGCATATAAAAAATAAACAAAAAAAAAATTAAAAAACGAAAAAAATGCTGCTGTGGCTGTTCTAGTTTTTAAGTAGTATTAAGTATTATTAGGTATTTTAGGTGGTTTGGGTTGTTGGTTAGTATAAGTGAGTTTTATTTAGTTTTAATTATTTTTAATATATATTTAGGTTTAGTTTATAAGTAAAAAAAAAAATTAAAAAAAAATAAAAAATAAAAAATTATAAGATATCAAGTTTTTGTGAAAGTTCCTTGAAATATAAAATAAAATAAAAAAAAATTAGATTTAATTAAAATAGTTTTTAGGTCGAAAGACATTAGTTTTAAGAGTTATTGTTTAATTTAGAGCGCCCGTAAAGGGCCAGTAAGCTAGTTTTAAAAATTTTTGTCTAGCTTTAAGATAGTTATAAGTTAAAATGAAATACAAATGAATTAAAAAAAAAAAAAAAAAAAAAGTGGCCGACCGAGAATCCGAGGGTCGCCAGTTCGATTCGCAGCCGGGCATCAGAACTTTAGAAGCTTTTTTTCACAACCGTGAAGTGGAAAACTTTATTGGTTGGGAAAACAAGCAAAGGAGGGGGAGTTTAAGCACCGGGGCATCGAAAGGTTTCCTAGGGCCAATGAGGCCAGCGATGGCATCAGCTGAAGTAACATCGAAAGATGTTCCAATTACAAGCAGTGATTCTGCAGCAACAACATCAACAGCAATAACAACAAAAGCAACATCATCCGATACTAACCAAAAGCGCAGAAAGAGGATCAAGTGCGCACCAAATTTGGTTAAGAGGAGATCCACGGCCACCTCAGCAAAGCTGCCAGCTGGGGTAAATGCGTTCGATATAGACGAGACGTCAGATGCAGCAAGACAAACCCAGCTAGACACTTCACCCGAAGAGGGTATTGCATATATGTCTGAGGAAGGAGAAGGGCACTTCACGACGGGCGATAGTACTGTCTTCGTGAACCTCTCCACATCAGAGGCGTCATCTGAGGAGGACGAGGAACAAAGAATGGTCGCCCAAATTGAAGCTTTGCAGGCAGAAATCCAATTGATAAAAAGCAAAGTTAAGGCCAGCCAAGAAGCGCGCCGAGCGAAACAACTAAAAGAACTCGACGAAAAAGAACAACTTCAGAAAAAAGAACAATTACAAAAACAACAGCCACAGCAGCAGCCAAAACAACAACGGCAAAAACAACAACAACAGAAACAGCAGCAGACACAAGCCCAGAAACAACAGCAAGAGAAACAGCAGCAGCAGATTCAAAAGCAGCAGAATCAACAGCAGCAGAAGTTAGTCTCAGCAGCAGCAGCCACAGCCGCCGATTACGAAAAAAGAAAAGGTGCCACCCACAAATACTTATAAAATGGAGTTACAGGATACCATAAATCTATGTAAGTTGACCATTGGTCAAAATTTTACTATAAAAAGATTAAATAACGATAGGCATGCTATCCAGTGCTTCACACTGGAACAAAAAAATTAAAGAGTTGCTAAAAGAAACTACTACTGAATTCTTTAGTTTCACCCCTAAAACCGAAAAATTTCAAACGGTCCTTTTGAAGGACATAGATTCCAGCACGGAACCACAGGTGCTCTTAAATGAACTCCGCCAAAAAGCGAATGACGATCTCGACTTTATCGGGGTCAAGCCGTTCGCTACAGTTAGAGCTAGGCGGGAGAAGCGGAGTCTTCCCTTCTTCCTTGTTCAACTCTCACCCAGCAGCAAACTGGATAGTTTGAGGAGTATCTCCGTCCTCAACTACCAGGTTGTAACTTGGGACAAATTAAAAAGGCGCGGCGACATGCTTCAATGCATGCGCTGCCAAAGGACTGCGAAATGCAGTCACGCTGCGTTAAGTGTGGAGAGAACGACAATGCAGATGAATGCAAGTTAGGAAGGGAACGGGTCGAAGATAGCACCCAGCTTAAATGTGTACTCTGCCCAGGCGGCGGACACCCCGCTAATTATCGGGGATGACCGACGTATCAGCTTATAAAGAAAAATAAGGCAGCAAAGCAAACAGTAGTAGAAAAGCGTCCAACAGTGCGCCCTCCTACAACAACGCCCGTCAACCCCCAAATTTCTTACGCCCAAATGGCGTCAGGAAGGGGAAGCACGGTACAGCCTACACCAAAGGTCGCCCAACAGGCCCCCGTGCCTAAGGCGCCAGCGGCACAGGCGGATATTATGGGCATTCTACTGGCCATCCAGGGCCAGTTGACTGGCCTCCAAAACCAGATCACGGAGCAGGCGACTAGGGTGGATTATCTCTACTCTGTTTTGCCCAGCTTAACGCAACTTAGAGGTTAAAGGCGCGCTGCCGGAGAGGCCCTTTAAGATCCTAGCTGTGAATGTAAATTCACTGATTAGGACCGAACGCAGAGCGAATTTATTCCAATTGCTTAAGGACATAAGTCCAGATGTGTTTATGGCTAGCGAAACTAAGCTTAACCAGAAACATAAATTGACTAACAACAATTACAATATCGTAAGAAGAGACCGACCCAACTCCACTCAAGGAGGGGGCGTCGCAATCTTTATTCGTAAAGGCATTAGTCATACGGTAATATATAATAGTGATGTGCGTAAATTTCGGACGTTAGGCATGCATCATATGCATTCATCTCCAACAGGGGAAGCGAATGTATGTGATCGCTGCCTATGCACCGGAAACACCTCAGCTAACACAGTTTATAACAGAGCTTGAAAAGCTTTTTGAATGGTTAAGATTGAGCTCGGAAGAAAACTACTACATATTGGCTGGTGATTTGAATGCCAAACATATAGATTGGGGAAATTAAATACAAAATCCTCGTGGTAACCATCTGTATAATTGGATGGGTCGATACAACCTGGAGTATCGCATTGAACTTCTCGCTACAGACAGGCCATCGTTTCCAAGAAGCGGTGCCTATCTGGATCTATTGTTGAAAGACGCAAGACTAAAAATTACTGACGCTGTGGGTCAACGGCCAAGAAATTGTTTACGAACGATCGAGTACGACAGTGACAACTGCGGACTCGCCGCCATAATACAACTTCCGAACGAGCTTATGGAGTTGGAGGAGTATGTACCTGTGCATACTTACAATTACAGTAAGGTGCGCTGGCCACGCTTCTCAAACGTCTTACTGAGCGAATTACGTTCAAATGGTATATCCCCACCAAATGACAGGAACCTGACAAATACTGAAATTGACAGATACTTAGAACAAATGGACGAAATAATTCAACGAACAATGAGCAGGACAATACCGAAATACAAAGAACGTAACGCAACTGACATGTACCGTAACCCGACGATTGATGCATTACACAGACAAAAAAGTGGCTTACTGACAAGACTAAAACGTTTATACAGACGGTTTACTGACACACGAGATCTGGAGATAAGGAGACTGAAGTCGTCCATCAAAAACATAAACCAATTGATCAAAGAAAATTATAGGTTGTCCATTAATTTGTTTTGGGACAATAAAATTCGGGCCGCGAACGCTTCCGACCCGAATATGTTCCCACAAATTAATAAGATATTCAGAAGGAAAGATCAAAACGACGTTCCGTGTCTTAAGCTCCAGAGGACGACACAAAACAGAGACGTACTTCTGACAGCAGGCATAGACCCAGATGACGCCGTCTTGGACGATGACCTCTTCATAATCGAAGATCCGCAGGAGAAGGTGGAGGCTGTGGGGGCTGCTTTCCAGCAAGTGTACAAGGTGAATGCTAGCATTCGCCCGAACCATGACCTGGAGAGCAGAGCTCTGGTTCACCACTTGTACCTCCGGAACGATATAACGCAGTGGCGATCTGAGAACCTTGGTTTTACCGGGTTTAATGATGAACATTTGGCAAACGCCATAATCGCCAAGCGAAATGGGACCAGTTCCCTATTAATTTCGAAGATTGAGCTCCAGCTCATCTTTGATTCACTAAAGAAAAAGAAATCAGTAGGAGTCGATGGTATATCCAATGTTGTACTACGACATTTGCCTCAGGAAGCAGTTGACATTTATACCACACTGTTTAACAACGCGCTGAATAATGCATTTTATCCAGTGCGGTGGAAGACAGCAGTGGTGCATCCTCTCCCTAAAAAGGGAAAGGACAATTCCAATCCGGCGAACCTCAGGTCGATAAGTCTTCTTCCGATTATCAGCAAAGTATTTGAAAAGGTTGTTAATAGGACTGTGTTCAAGTGGGCGGAGGACACCAAAACCATACCGGATAATCAGTTCGGCTTTAAAACGGGACATGACACAATTCATGCCGCGTCTAAACTCGTTTTTGATGTCCAATGGAACAAATCTAAAAAGCAGTGTACGGGTGCCTGTCTGGTTGATTTGGAGAAGGCCTTCGACACCGTATGGTTAGAGGGTCTATATCTAAAGCTCGCCAGACTTGGTATAAGTAAGCCGCTATTGTACATGCTTTATGACATGCTAAAAGTAGGTAGAAAGGTTGTTGTCAAGAGTGGCAATGTAACTTCTACCACTGTTTTTAATATTAACAATGGTCTTCAGCAGGGAGCGGTTAACTCGCCGATTCTCTTCAGCATTTACACCAGCGATCTGATAGGTAGTCTAACTCAGGCAATTGCGTACGCCGACGATCTAATTGCGTACAGAACAGCTCCAACAGTAGAGGTCATCAAAATTCTTTTGCAGCGTGACTTCGACAAGATGCAGCGATATTGTGATGACTGGAAGTTGAAAATCAATTTCCAGAAATCAGAAACAATACTGTTTAGTTCTCCGTTGTCTAGCGCCTTAAGGGATACGAGAAAGAACTGGCGCAAGCTGGTGATCGTAGGACCACATGGACATCCACTGGCGAGTAAAAGTGTAGTAAAGTACCTTGGCATCTGGTTGGATCAGTACTTGTATTTCGACAGACATATAGGTGCTGCTCTGGCCAGGGCTAGGGGAGCCTTTGCCCGACAAAACGATTGTTTTATAGCAGTCGTCTTGACAGAAGGCGAAGGTGATTTGGTACATGGCCCTCATCAGGCCGATGATTGCCTATGGATGCCCGGTGTGGTTCAACGTTGCCCCATCTCAAATGGAAAAGATTCGGGTGTTTGAGAGGCAGTGTCTTCGACGTTGCCTTGGATTACACAGAACACCAAAGTCGGAGTACAAACGATATTATTCCAACCAGGTTCTATACAACGGAGCCAACATAAACAGAATAGATAATTTCTTGTTTAAGCTGATTCGGGGTCACGTTGCAAGAGCGATGTCCTAAACTAACAACTTAATTTTTGGGGCGTATTACCCAAATAACCAATATTTCGAGAGTGCGCGGTTAAGTGGCTACATCCCTCCCGAGGCATTCCTCTATTTAGACAGTCGAGGGCTGATACAGGATGGAGGGGCGGTTCCGCTCATCTACCACGTCAGCCGGAAAACTGTGGATAGGCGACTCCTGTATGGTCGAGACGTCATCGCTCAAGGTGGAGAAGAGCGCCTTCGGTTCAGTAGGACTGTGTCCGATCGGGACCGGAGGGATAGGGCGAAACAGGAGAACCAGTTCTGGTGGCTCTCTGAACAGCATCGTGATATTTAAAGTTGATGAAGATATTATATAGATTTAGGGCAATTAGGTATAGGGAACAGTCAGGGTGGCACCAACAAAAAAAATTAAAAAATGTATGTATGCGGGGGCATACGTGCATGTATCTGCGTGTCTGTACATGTATGTGCGTACGTATATGTATGTGCGTATGTACATGTATGGGTGGGTTGCATGTTGGTGTGTGTCTGCATGCATATAAAAAATAAACAAAAAAAAAATTAAAAAACGAAAAAAATGCTGCTGTGGCTGTTCTAGTTTTTAAGTAGTATTAAGTATTATTAGGTATTTTAGGTGGTTTGGGTTGTTGGTTAGTATAAGTGAGTTTTATTTAGTTTTAATTATTTTTAATATATATTTAGGTTTAGTTTATAAGTAAAAAAAAAAATAAAAAAAAAATAAAAAATAAAAAATTATAAGATATCAAGTTTTTGTGAAAGTTCCTTGAAATATAAAATAAAATAAAAAAAAATTAGATTTAATTAAAATAGTTTTTAGGTCGAAAGACATTAGTTTTAAGAGTTATTGTTTAATTTAGAGCGCCCGTAAAGGGCCAGTAAGCTAGTTTTAAAAATTTTTGTCTAGCTTTAAGATAGTTATAAGTTAAAATGAAATAAAAATGAATTAAAAAAAAAAAAAAAAAAAAAGTGGCCGACCGAGAATCCGAGGGTCGCCAGTTCGATTCGCAGCCGGGCATCAGAACTTTAGAAGCTTTTTTTCACAACCGTGAAGTGGAAAACTTTATTGGTTGGGAAAACAAGCAAAGGAGGGGGAGTTTAAGCACCGGGGCATCGAAAGGTTTCCTAGGGCCAATGAGGCCAGCGATGGCATCAGCTGAAGTAACATCGAAAGATGTTCCAATTACAAGCAGTGATTCTGCAGCAACAACATCAACAGCAATAACAACAAAAGCAACATCATCCGATACTAACCAAAAGCGCAGAAAGAGAATCAAGTGCGCACCAAATTTGGTTAAGAGGAGATCCACGGCCACCTCAGCAAAGCTGCCAGCTGGGGTAAATGCGTTCGATATAGACGAGACGTCAGAGGCAGCAAGACAAACCCAGCTAGACACTTCACCCGAAGAGGGTATTGCATATATGTCTGAGGAAGGAGAAGGGCACTTCACGACGGGCGATAGTACTGTCTTCGTGAACCTCTCCACATCAGAGGCGTCATCTGAGGAGGACGAGGAACAAAGAATGGTCGCCCAAATTGAAGCTTTGCAGGCAGAAATCCAATTGATAAAAATCAAAGTTAAGGCCAGCCAAGAAGCGCGCCGAGCGAAACAACTAAAAGAACTCGACGAAAAAGAACAACTTCAGAAAAAAGAACAATTACAAAAACAACAGCCACAGCAGCAGCCAAAACAACAACGGCAAAAACAACAACAACAGAAACAGCAGCAGACACAAGCCCAGAAACAACAGCAAGAGAAACAGCAGCAGCAGATTCAAAAGCAGCAGAATCAACGGCAGCAGAAGTTAGTCTCAGCAGCAGCAGCCACAGCCGCCGATTACGAAAAAAGAAAAGGTGCCACCCACAAATACTTATAAAATGGAGTTACAGGATACCATAAATCTATGTAAGTTGACCATTGGTCAAAATTTTACTATAAAAAGATTAAATAACGATAGGCATGCTATCCAGTGCTTCACACTGGAACAAAAAAATTAAAGAGTTGCTAAAAGAAACTACTACTGAATTCTTTAGTTTCACCCCTAAAACCGAAAAATTTCAAACGGTCCTTTTGAAGGACATAGATTCCAGCACGGAACCACAGGTGCTCTTAAATGAACTCCGCCAAAAAGCGAATGACGATCTCGACTTTATCGGGGTCAAGCCGTTCGCTACAGTTAGAGCTAGGCGGGAGAAGCGGAGTCTTCCCTTCTTCCTTGTTCAACTCTCACCCAGCAGCAAACTGGATAGTTTGAGGAGTATCTCCGTCCTCAACTACCAGGTTGTAACTTGGGACAAATTAAAAAGGCGCGGCGACATGCTTCAATGCATGCGCTGCCAAAGGACTGCGAAATGCAGTCACGCTGCGTTAAGTGTGGAGAGAACGACAATGCAGATGAATGCAAGTTAGGAAGGGAACGGGTCGAAGATAGCACCCAGCTTAAATGTGTACTCTGCCCAGGCGGCGGACACCCCGCTAATTATCGGGGATGACCGACGTTTCAGCTTATAAAGAAAAATAAAGCAGCAAAGCAAACAGTAGTAGAAAAGCGTCCAACAGTGCGCCCTCCTACAACAACGCCCGTCAACCCCCAAATTTCTTACGCCCAAATGGCGTCAGGAAGGGGAAGCACGGTACAGCCTACACCAAAGGTCGCCCAACAGGCCCCCGTGCCTAAGGCGCCAGCGGCACAGGCGGATATTATGGGCATTCTACTGGCCATCCAGGGCCAGTTGACTGGCCTCCAAAACCAGATCACGGAGCAGGCGACTAGGGTGGATTATCTCTACTCTGTTTTGCCCAGCTTAACGCAACTTAGAGGTTAAAGGCGCGCTGCCGGAGAGGCCCTTTAAGATCCTAGCTGTGAATGTAAATTCACTGATAAGAACCGAACGCAGAGCGAATTTATTCCAATTGCTTAAGGACATAAGTCCAGATGTGTTTATGGCTAGCGAAACTAAGCTTAACCAGAAACATAAATTGACTAACAACAATTACAATATCGTAAGAAGAGACCGACCCAACTCCACTCAAGGAGGGGGCGTCGCAATCTTTATTCGTAAAGGCATTAGTCATAAGGTAATATATAATAGTGATGTGCGTAAATTTCGGACGTTAGGCATGCATCATATGCATTCATCTCCAACAGGGGAAGCGAATGTATGTGATCGCTGCCTATGCACCGGAAACACCTCAGCTAACACAGTTTATAACAGAGCTTGAAAAGCTTTTTGAATGGTTAAGATTGAGCTCGGAAGAAAACTACTACATATTGGCTGGTGATTTGAATGCCAAACATATAGATTGGGGAAATTAAATACAAAATCCTCGTGGTAACCATCTGTATAATTGGATGGGTCGATACAACCTGGAGTATCGCATTGAACTTCTCGCTACAGACAGGCCATCGTTTCCAAGAAGCGGTGCCTATCTGGATCTATTGTTGAAAGACGCAAGACTAAAAATTACTGACGCTGTGGGTCAACGGCCAAGAAATTGTTTACGAACGATCGAGTACGACAGTGACAACTGCGGACTCGCCGCCATAATACAACTTCCGAACGAGCTTATGGAGTTGGAGGAGTATGTACCTGTGCATACTTACAATTACAGTAAGGTGCGCTGGCCACGCTTCTCAAACGTCTTACTGAGCGAATTACGTTCAAATGGTATATCCCCACCAAATGACAGGAACCTGACAAATACTGAAATTGACAGATACTTAGAACAAATGGACGAAATAATTCAACGAACAATGAGCAGGACAATACCGAAATACAAAGAACGTAAAGCAACTGACATGTACCGTAACCCGACAATTGATGCATTACACAGACAAAAAAGTGGCTTACTGACAAGACTAAAACGTTTATACAGACGGTTTACTGACACACGAGATCTGGAGATAAGGAGACTGAAGTCGTCCATCAAAAACATAAACCAATTGATCAAAGAAAATTATAGGTTGTCCATTAATTTGTTTTGGGACAATAAAATTCGGGCCGCGAACGCTTCCGACCCGAATATGTTCCCACAAATTAATAAGATATTCAGAAGGAAAGATCAAAACGACCTTCCGTGTCTTAAGCTCCAGAGGACGACACAACACAGAGACGTACTTCTGACAGCAGGCATAGACCCAGATGACGCCGTCTTGGACGATGACCTCTTCATAATTGAAGATCCGCAGGAGAAGGTGGAGGCTGTGGGGGCTGCTTTCCAGCAAGTGTACAAGGTGAATGCTAGCATTCGCCCGAACCATGACCTGGAGAGCAGAGCTCTGGTTCACCACTTGTACCTCCGGAACGATATAACGCAGTGGCGATCTGAGAACCTTGGTTTTACCGGGTTTAATGATGAACATTTGGCAAACGCCATAATCGCCAAGCGAAATGGGACCAGTTCCCTATTAATTTCGAAGATTGAGCTCCAGCTCATCCTTGATTCACTAAAGAAAAAGAAATCAGTAGGAGTCGATGGTATATCCAATGTTGTACTACGACATTTGCCTCAGGAAGCAGTTGACATTTATACCACACTGTTTAACAACGCGCTGAATAATGCATATTATCCAGTGCGGTGGAAGACAGCAGTGGTGCATCCTCTCCCTAAAAAGGGAAAGGACAATTCCAATCCGGCGAACCTCAGGTCGATAAGTCTTCTTCCGATTATCAGCAAAGTATTTGAAAAGGTTGTTAATAGGACTGTGTTCAAGTGGGCGGAGGACACCAAAACCATACCGGATAATCAGTTCGGCTTTAAAACGGGACATGACACAATTCATGCCGCGTCTAAACTCGTTTCTGATGTCCAATGGAACAAATCTAAAAAGCAGTGTACGGGTGCCTGTCTGGTTGATTTGGAGAAGGCCTTCGACACCGTATGGTTAGAGGGTCTATATCTAAAGCTCGCCAGACTTGGTATAAGTAAGCCGCTATTGTACATGCTTTATGACATGCTAAAAGTAGGTAGAAAGGTTGTTGTCAAGAGTGGCAATGTAACTTCTACCACTGTTTTTAATATTAACAATGGTCTTCAGCAGGGAGCGGTTAACTCGCCGATTCTCTTCAGCATTTACACCAGCGATCTGATAGGTAGTCTAACTCAGGCAATTGCGTACGCCGACGATCTAATTGCGTACAGAACAGCTCCAACAGTAGAGGTCATCAAAATTCTTTTGCAGCGTGACTTCGACAAGATGCAGCGATATTGTGATGACTGGAAGTTGAAAATCAATTTCCAGAAATCAGAAACAATACTGTTTAGTACTCCGTTGTCTAGCGCCTTAAGGGATACGAGAAAGAACTGGCGCAAGCTGGTGATCGTATGACCACATGGACATCCACTGGCGAGTAAAAGTGTAGTAAAGTACCTTGGCATCTGGTTGGATCAGTACTTGTATTTCGACAGACATATAGGTGCTGCTCTGGCCAGGGCTAGGGGAGCCTTTGCCCTGACAAAACGATTGTTTTATAGCATTCGTCTTGACAGCAGGGTGAAGGTGATTTGGTACATGGCCCTCATCAGGCCGATGATTGCCTATGGATGCCCGGTGTGGTTCAACGTTGCCCCATCTCAAATGGAAAAGATTCGGGTGTTTGAGAGGCAGTGTCTTCGACGTTGCCTTGGATTACACAGAACACCAAAGTCGGAGTACAAACGATATTATTCCAACCAGGTTCTATACAACGGAGCCAACATAAACAGAATAGATAATTTCTTGTTTAAGCTGATTCGGGGTCACGTTGCAAGAGCGATGTCCTAAACTAACAACTTAATTTTTGGGGCGTATTACCCAAATAACCAATATTTCGAGAGTGCGCGGTTAAGTGGCTACATCCCTCCCGAGGCATTCCTCTATTTAGACAGTCGAGGGCTGATACAGGATGGATGGGCGGTTCCGCTCATCTACCACGTCAGCCGGAAAACTGTGGATAGGCGACTCCTGTATGGTCGAGACATCATCGCTCAAGGTGGAGAAGAGCGCCTTCGGTTCAGTAGGACTGTGTCCGATCGGGACCGGAGGGATAGGGCGAAACAGGAGAACCAGTTCTGGTGGCTCTCTGAACAGCATCGTGATATTTAAAGTTGATGAAGATATTATATAGATTTAGGGCAATTAGGTATAGGGAACAGTCAGGGTGGCACCAACAAAAAAAAATTAAAAAATGTATGTATGCGGGGGCATACGTGCATGTATCTGAGTGTCTGTACACGTATGTGCATACGTATATGTATGTGCGTATGTACATGTATGGGTGGGTTGCATGTTGGTGTGTGTCTGCATGCATATAAAAAATAAACAAAAAAAAAATTAAAAAACGAAAAAAATGCTGCTGTGGCTGTTCTAGTTTTTAAGTAGTATTAAGTATTATTAGGTATTTTAGGTGGTTTGGGTTGTTGGTTAGTATAAGTGAGTTTTATTTAGTTTTAATTATTTTTAATATATATTTAGGTTTAGTTTATAAGTAAAAAAAAAAAATAAAAAAAAAATAAAAAATAAAAAATTATAAGATATCAAGTTTTTGTGAAAGTTCCTTGAAATATAAAATAAAATAAAAAAAATTAGATTTAATTAAAATAGTTTTTAGGTCGAAAGACATTAGTTTTAAGAGTTATTGTTTAATTTAGAGCGCCCGTAAAGGGCCAGTAAGCTAGTTTTAAAAATTTTTGTCTAGCTTTAAGATAGTTATAAGTTAAAATGAAATACAAATGAATTAAAAAAAAAAAAAAAAAAAAAGTGGCCGACCGAGAATCCGAGGGTCGCCAGTTCGATTCGCAGCCGGGCATCAGAACTTTAGAAGCTTTTTTTCACAACCGTGAAGTGGAAAACTTTATTGGTTGGGAAAACAAGCAAAGGAGGGGGAGTTTAAGCACCGGGGCATCGAAAGGTTTCCTAGGGCCAATGAGGCCAGCGATGGCATCAGCTGAAGTAACATCGAAAGATGTTCCAATTACAAGCAGTGATTCTGCAGCAACAACATCAACAGCAATAACAACAAAAGCAACATCATCCGATACTAACCAAAAGCGCAGAAAGAGGATCAAGTGCGCACCAAATTTGGTTAAGAGGAGATCCACGGCCACCTCAGCAAAGCTGCCAGCTGGGGTAAATGCGTTCGATATAGACGAGACGTCAGAGGCAGCAAGACAAACCCAGCTAGACACTTCACCCGAAGAGGGTATTGCATATATGTCTGAGGAAGGAGAAGGGCACTTCACGACGGGCGATAGTACTGTCTTCGTGAACCTCTCCACATCAGAGGCGTCATCTGAGGAGGACGAGGAACAAAGAATGGTCGCCCAAATTGAAGCTTTGCAGGCAGAAATCCAATTGATAAAAAGCAAAGTTAAGGCCAGCCAAGAAGCGCGCCGAGCGAAACAACTAAAAGAACTCGACGAAAAAGAACAACTTCAGAAAAAAGAACAATTACAAAAACAACAGCCACAGCAGCAGCCAAAACAACAACGGCAAAAACAACAACAACAGAAACAGCAGCAGACACAAGCCCAGAAACAACAGCAAGAGAAACAGCAGCAGCAGATTCAAAAGCAGCAGAATCAACAGCAGCAGAAGTTAGTCTCAGCAGCAGCAGCCACAGCCGCCGATTACGAAAAAAGAAAAGGTGCCACCCACAAATACTTATAAAATGGAGTTACAGGATACCATAAATCTATGTAAGTTGACCATTGGTCAAAATTTTACTATAAAAAGATTAAATAACGATAGGCATGCTATCCAGTGCTTCACACTGGAACAAAAAAATTAAAGAGTTGCTAAAAGAAACTACTACTGAATTCTTTAGTTTCACCCCTAAAACCGAAAAATTTCAAACGGTCCTTTTGAAGGACATAGATTCCAGCACGGAACCACAGGTGCTCTTAAATGAACTCCGCCAAAAAGCGAATGACGATCTCGACTTTATCGGGGTCAAGCCGTTCGCTACAGTTAGAGCTAGGCGGGAGAAGCGGAGTCTTCCCTTCTTCCTTGTTCAACTCTCACCCAGCAGCAAACTGGATAGTTTGAGGAGTATCTCCGTCCTCAACTACCAGGTTGTAACTTGGGACAAATTAAAAAGGCGCGGCGACATGCTTCAATGCATGCGCTGCCAAAGGACTGCGAAATGCAGTCACGCTGCGTTAAGTGTGGAGAGAACGACAATGCAGATGAATGCAAGTTAGGAAGGGAACGGGTCGAAGATAGCACCCAGCTTAAATGTGTACTCTGCCCAGGCGGCGGACACCCCGCTAATTATCGGGGATGACCGACGTATCAGCTTATAAAGAAAAATAAGGCAGCAAAGCAAACAGTAGTAGAAAAGCGTCCAACAGTGCGCCCTCCTACAACAACGCCCGTCAACCCCCAAATTTCTTACGCCCAAATGGCGTCAGGAAGGGGAAGCACGGTACAGCCTACACCAAAGGTCGCCCAACAGGCCCCCGTGCCTAAGGCGCCAGCGGCACAGGCGGATATTATGGGCATTCTACTGGCCATCCAGGGCCAGTTGACTGGCCTCCAAAACCAGATCACGGAGCAGGCGACTAGGGTGGATTATCTCTACTCTGTTTTGCCGAGCTTAACGCAACTTAGAGGTTAAAGGCGCGCTGCCGGAGAGGCCCTTTAAGATCCTAGCTGTGAATGTAAATTCACTGATTAGGACCGAACGTAGAGCGAATTTATTCCAATTGCTTAAGGACATAAGTCCAGATGTGTTTATGGCTAGCGAAACTAAGCTTAACCAGAAACATAAATTGACTAACAACAATTACAATATCGTAAGAAGAGACCGACCCAACTCCACTCAAGGAGGGGGCGTCGCAATCTTTATACGTAAAGGCATTAGTCATAAGGTAATATATAATAGTGATGTGCGTAAATTTCGGACGTTAGGCATGCATCATATGCATTCATCTCCAACAGAGGAAGCGAATGTATGTGATCGCTGCCTATGCACCGGAAACACCTCAGCTAACACAGTTTATAACAGAGCTTGAAAAGCTTTTTGAATGGTTAAGATTGAGCTCGGAAGAAAACTACTACATATTGGCTGGTGATTTGAATGCCAAACATATAGATTGGGGAAATTAAATACAAAATCCTCGTGGTAACCATCTGTATAATTGGATGGGTCGATACAACCTGGAGTATCGCATTGAACTTCTCGCTACAGACAGGCCATCGTTTCCAAGAAGCGGTGCCTATCTGGATCTATTGTTGAAAGACGCAAGACTAAAAATTACTGACGCTGTGGGTCAACGGCCAAGAAATTGTTTACGAACGATCGAGTACGACAGTGACAACTGCGGACTCGCCGCCATAATACAACTTCCGAACGAGCTTATGGAGTTGGAGGAGTATGTACCTGTGCATACTTACAATTACAGTAAGGTGCGCTGGCCACGCTTCTCAAACGTCTTACTGAGCGAATTACGTTCAAATGGTATATCCCCACCAAATGACAGGAACCTGACAAATACTGAAATTGACAGATACTTGAACAAATGGACGAAATAATTCAACGAACAATGAGCAGGACAATACCGAAATACAAAGAACGTAACGCAACTGACATGTACCGTAACCCGACAATTGATGCATTACACAGACAAAAAAGTGGCTTACTGACAAGACTAAAACGCTTGTACAGACGGTTTACTGACACACGAGATCTGGAGATAAGGAGACTGAAGTCGTCCATCAAAAACATAAACCAATTGATCAAAGAAAATTATAGGTTGTCCATTAATTTGTTTTGGGACAGTAAAATTCGGGCCGTGAACGCTTCCGACCCGAATATGTTCCCACAAATTAATAAGATATTCAGAAGGAAAGATCAAAACGACCTTCCGTGTCTTAAGCTCCAGAGGACGACACAAAACAGAGACGTACTTCTGACAGCAGGCATAGACCCAGATGACGCCGTCTTGGACGATGACCTCTTCATAATCGAAGATCCGCAGGAGAAGGTGGAGGCTGTGGGGGCTGCTTTCCAGCAAGTGTACAAGGTGAATGCTAGCATTCGCCCGAACCATGACCTGGAGAGCAGAGCTCTGGTTCACCACTTGTACCTCCGGAACGATATAACGCAGTGGCGATCTGAGAACCTTGGTTTTACCGGGTTTAATGATGAACATTTGGCAAACGCCATAATCGCCAAGCGAAATGGGACCAGTTCCCTATTAATTTCGAAGATTGAGCTCCAGCTCATCCTTGATTCACTAAAGAAAAAGAAATCAGTAGGAGTCGATGGTATATCCAATGTTGTACTACGACATTTGCCTCAGGAAGTAGTTGACATTTATACCACACTGTTTAACAACGCGCTGAATAATGCATATTATCCAGTGCGGTGGAAGACAGCAGTGGTGCATCCTCTCCCTAAAAAGGGAAAGGACAATTCCAATCCGGCGAATCTCAGGTCGATAAGTCTTCTTCCGAGTATCAGCAAAGTATTTGAAAAGGTTGTTAATAGGGCTCTGTTCAAGTGGGCGGAGGACAACAAAATCATACCGGATAATCAGTTCGGTTTTAAGACGGGACATGACACAATTCATGCCGCGTCTAAGCTCGTTTCTGATGTCCAATGGAACAAATCTAAAAAGCAGTGTACGGGTGCCTGTCTGGTTGATTTGGAGAAGGCCTTCGACACCGTATGGTTGGAGGGTCTATATCTAAAGCTCGCCAGACTTGGTATAAGTAAGCCGCTATTGTACATGCTTTATGATATGCTAAATGGTAGAAAGTCAAGAGTGGCAATGTAACTTCTACCACAGTTTTTAATATTAGCAATGGTCTTCAGCAGGGAGCGGTTAACTCGCCGATTCTCTTTAGCATTTACACCAGCGATCTGATAGGTAGTCTAACTCAGGCAATTGCGTACGCCGACGATCTAATTGCGTACAGAACAGCTCCAAGAGTAGAGGTCATCAAAATTCTTTTGCAGCATGACTTCGACAAGATCCAGCGATATTGTGATGACTGGAAGTTGAAAATCAATTTCCAGAAATCAGAAACAATTCTGTTTAGGACTCCGTTGTCTAGCGCCTCAAGGGATACGAGAAAGAACTGGCGCAAGCTGGTGATCGTAGGACCACATGGACATCCACTGGCGAGTAAAAGTGTAGTAAGGTACCTTGGCATCTGGTTGGATCAGTACTTGTATTTCGACAGACATATAGGTGCTGCTCTGGCCAGGGCTAGGGGAGCCTTTGCCCTGACAAAACGATTGTTTTATAGCAGTCGTCTTGACAGCAGGGTGAAGGTGATTTGGTACATGGCCCTCATCAGGCCGATGATTGCCTATGGATGCCCGGTGTGGTTCAACGTTGCCCCATCTCAAATGGAAAAGATTCGGGTGTTTGAGAGGCAGTGTCTTCGACGTTGCCTTGGATTACACAGAACACCAGAGTCGGAGTACAAACGATTTTATTCCAACCAGGTTCTATACAACGGAGCCAACATAAACAGAATAGATAATTTTTTGTTTAAGCTGATTCGGGGTCACGTTGCAAGAGCGATGTCCTCAACTAACAACTTAATTTTTGGGGCGTATTACCCAAATAACCAATATTTCGAGAGTGCGCGGTTAAGTGGCTACATCCCTCCCGAGGCATTCCTCTATTTAGACAGTCGAGGGCTGATACAGGATGGAGGGGCGGTTCCGCTCATCTACCACGTCAGCCGGAAAACTGTGGATAGGCGACTCCTGTATGGTCGAGACGTCATCGCTCAAGGTGGAGAAGAGCGCCTTCGGTTCAGTAGGACTGTGTCCGATGGGGACCGGAGGGATAGGGCGAAACAGGAGAACCAGTTCTGGTGGCTCTCTGAACAGCATCGTGATATTTAAAGTTGATGAAGATATTATATAGATTTAGGGCAATTAGGTATAGGGAACAGTCAGGGTGGCACCAACAAAAAAAAATTAAAAAATGTATGTTTGCGGGGGCATACGTGCATGTATCTGCGTGTCTGTACATGTATGTGCGTACGTATATGTATGTGCGTATGTACATGTATGGGTGGGTTGCATGTTGGTGTGTGTCTGCATGCATATAAAAAATAAACAAAAAAAAAATTAAAAAACGAAAAAAATGCTGCTATGGCTGTTCTAGTTTTTAAGTAGTATTAAGTATTATTAGGTATTTTAGGTGGTTTGGGTTGTTGGTTAGTATAAGCGAGTTTTATTTAGTTTTCATTATTTTTAATATATATTTAGGTTTAGTTTATAAGTAAAAAAAAAAATAAAAAAAAAATAAAAAATAAAAAATTATAAGATATCAAGTTTTTGTGAAAGTTCCTTGAAATATAAAATAAAATAAAAAAAAATTAGATTTAATTAAAATAGTTTTTAGGTCGAAAGACATTAGTTTTAAGAGTTATTGTGTAATTTAGAGCGCCCGTAAAGGGCCAGTAATCTAGTTTTAAAAATTTTTGTCTAGCTTTAAGATAGTTATAAGTTAAAATGAAATAAAAATGAATTAAAAAAAAAAAAAAAAAAAAAGAGTGGCCGACCGAGAATCCGAGGGTCGCCAGTTCGATTCGCAGTCGGGCATCAGAACTTTAGAAGCTTTTTTTCACAACCGTGAAGTGGAAAACTTTATTGGTTGGGAAAACAAGCAAAGGAGGGGGAGTTTAAGCACCGGGGCATCGAAAGGTGTCCTAGGGCCAATGAGGCCAGCGATGGCATCAGCTGAAGTAACATCGAAAGATGTTCCAATTACAAGCAGTGATTCTGCAGCAACAACATCAACAGCAATAACAACAACGGCAACATCATCCGATGCTAACCAAAAGCGCAGAAAGAGGATCAAGTGCGCACCAAATTTGGTTAAGAGGAGATCCACGGCCACCTCAGCAAAGCTGCCAGCTGGGGTGAATACGTTCGATATAGACGAGACGTCAGAGGCAGCAAGACAAATCCAGCTAGACACTTCACCCGAAGAGGGTATTGCATATATGTCTGAGGAAGGAGAAGGGCACTTCACGACGGGCGATAGTACTGCCTTCGTGAACCTCTCCACATCAGGGGCGTCATCTGAGGAGGACGAGGAACAAAGAATGGTCGCCCAAATTGAAGCTTTGCAGGCAGAAATCCAATTGATAAAAAGCAAAGTTAAGGCCAGCCAAGAAGCGCACCGAGGGAAACAACTAAAAGAACTCGACGAAAAAGAACAACTTCAGAAAAAAGAACAATTACAAAAACAACAGCCACAGCAGCAGCCAAAACAACAACGGCAAAAACAACAACAACAGAAACAGCAGCAGACACAAGCCCAGAAACAACAGCAAGAGAAACAGCAGCAGCAGATTCAAAAGCAGCAGAATCAACAGCAGCAGAAGTTAGTCTCAGCAGCAGCAGCCACAGCCGCCGATTACGAAAAAAGAACAGGTGCCACCCACAAATACTTATAAAATGGAGTTACAGGATACCATAAATCTATGTAAGTTGACCATAGGTCAAAATTTTACTATAAAAAGATTAAATAACGATAGGCATGCTATCCAGTGCTTCACACTGGAACAGCACAAAAAAATTAAAGAGTTGCTAAAAGAAACTACTACTGAATTCTTTAGTTTCACCCCTAACACCGAAAAATTTCAAACGGTCCTTTTGAAGGACATAGATTCCAGCACGGAACCACAGGTGCTCTTAAATGAACTCCGCCAAAAAGCGAATGACGATCTCGACTTTATCGGGGTCAAGCCGTTCGCTACAGTTAGAGCTAGGCGGGAGAAGCGGAGTCTTCCCTTCTTCCTTGTTCAACTCTCACCCAGCAGCAAACTGGATAGTTTGAGGAGTATCTCCGTCCTCAACTACCAGGTTGTAACTTGGGACAAATTAAAAAGGCGCGGCGACATGCTTCAATGCATGCGCTGCCAAAGGTTCGGCCACGCCGCAGCAAACTGCGAAATGCAGTCACGCTGCGTTAAGTGTGGAGAGAACCACAATGCAGATGAATGCAAGTTAGGAAGGGAACGGGTCGAAGATAGGATCGAGCTTAAATGTGTACTCTGTCCAGGCGGCGGACACCCCGCTAATTATCGGGGATGACCGACGTTTCAGCTTATAAAGAAAAATAAAGCAGCAAAGCAAACAGTAGTAGAAAAGCGTCCAACAGTGCGCCCTCCTACAACAACGCCCGTCAACCCCCAAATTTCTTACGCCCAAATGGCGTCAGGAAGGGGAAGCACGGTACAGCCTACACCAAAGGTCGCCCAACAGGTCCCCGTGCCTAAGGCGCCAGCGGCACAGGCGGATATTATGGGCATTCTACTGGCCATCCAGGGCCAGTTGACTGGCCTCCAAAACCAGATCACGGAGCAGGCGACTAGGGTGGATTATCTCTACTCTGTTTTGCCGAGCTTAACGCAACTTAGAGGTTAAAGGCGCGCTGCCGGAGAGGCCCTTTAAGATCCTAGCTGTGAATGTAAATTCACTGATAAGGACCGAACGTAGAGCGAATTTATTCCAATTGCTTAAGGACATAAGTCCAGATGTGTTTATGGCTAGCGAAACTAAGCTTAACCAGAAACATAAATTGACTAACAACAATTACAATATCGTAAGAAGAGACCGACCCAACTCCACTCAAGGAGGGGGCGTCGCAATCTTTATACGTAAAGGCACTAGTCATAAGGCCGCGACTCCATTAGAAATATTTATTTCGGCCATTATTGCAGACACTACTACTAAAAATTTATACTTCTTTGCTATGTGGGCAAAAATAAATCGTGAAATTTCATTCTTCTCCAAGAAGCGCTAAGCGCTTTATGTACTTTAGAATAGGTATAATCTGTCTCATCTGCACGATTTATGTGGGATGTCATGAAACGTCAAATTTTATTTCTCCGTTTATTTCTTCCGAGAAGACAAGAAATAAATACAGATTTTTATATCTAAAAATAAAAAAAATCCAGACATAAGGGGACTCCACAAGAAATATTGACTACATGACACATTTCTTGCAATCATTTATTTCAAGTGGAGGCCTAGGGTAAGGTAATATATAATAGTGATGTGCGTAAATTTCGGACGTTAGGCATGCATCATATGCATTCATCTCCAACAGGGGAAGCGAATGTATGTGATCGCTGCCTATGCACCGGAAACACCTCAGCTAACACAGTTTATAACAGAGCTTGAAAAGCTTTTTGAATGGTTAAGATTGAGCTCGGAAGAAAACTACTACATATTAGCTGGTGATTTGAATGCCAAACATATAGATTGGGGAAATTAAATACAAAATCCTCGTGGTAACCATCTGTATAATTGGATGGGTCGATACAACCTGGAGTATCGCATTGAACTTCTCGCTACAGACAGGCCATCGTTTCCAAGAAGCGGTGCCTATCTGGATCTATTGTTGAAAGACGCAAGACTAAAAATTACTGACGCTGTGGGTCAACGGCCAAGAAATTGTTTACGAACGATCGAGTACGACAGTGAACACTGCGGACTCGCCGCCGTAATACAACTTCCGAACGAGCTTATGGAGTTGGAGGAGTATGTACCTGTGCATACTTACAATTACAGTAAGGTGCGCTGGCCACGCTTCTCAAACGTCTTACTGAGCGAATTACGTTCAAATGGTATATCCCCACCAAATGACAGGAACCTGACAAATACTGAAATTGACAGATACTTGAACAAATGGACGAAATAATTCAACGAACAATGAGCAGGACAATACCGAAATACAAAGAACGTAACGCAACTGACATGTACCGTAACCCGACAATTGATGCATTACACAGACAAAAAAGTGGCTTACTGACAAGACTAAAACGCTTGTACAGACGGTTTACTGACACACGAGATCTGGAGATAAGGAGACTGAAGTCGTCCATCAAAAACATAAACCAATTGATCAAAGAAAATTATAGGTTGTCCATTAATTTGTTTTGGGACAGTAAAATTCGGGCCGTGAACGCTTCCGACCCGAATATGTTCCCACAAATTAATAAGATATTCAGAAGGAAAGATCAAAACGACCTTCCGTGTCTTAAGCTCCAGAGGACGACACAAAACAGAGACGTACTTCTGACAGCAGGCATAGACCCAGATGACGCCGTCTTGGACGATGACCTCTTCATAATCGAAGATCCGCAGGAGAAGGTGGAGGCTGTGGGGGCTGCTTTCCAGCAAGTGTACAAGGTGAATGCTAGCATTCGCCCGAACCATGACCTGGAGAGCAGAGCTCTGGTTCACCACTTGTACCTCCGGAACGATATAACGCAGTGGCGATCTGAGAACCTTGGTTTTACCGGGTTTAATGATGTGGCAAACGCCATAATCGCCAAGCGAAATGGGACCAGTTCCCTATTAATTTCGAAGATTGAGCTCCAGCTCATCCTTGATTCACTAAAGAAAAAGAAATCAGTAGGAGTCGATGGTATATCCAATGTTGTACTACGACATTTGCCTCAGGAAGCAGTTGACATTTATACCACACTGTTTAACAACGCGCTGAATAATGCATATTATCCAGTGCGGTGGAAGACAGCAGTGGTGCATCCTCTCCCTAAAAAGGGAAAGGACAATTCCAATCCGGCGAATCTCAGGTCGATAAGTCTTCTTCCGAGTATCAGCAAAGTATTTGAAAAGGTTGTTAATAGGGCTCTGTTCAAGTGGGCGGAGGACAACAAAATCATACCGGATAATCAGTTCGGTTTTAAGACGGGACATGACACAATTCATGCCGCGTCTAAGCTCGTTTCTGATGTCCAATGGAACAAATCTAAAAAGCAGTGTACGGGCGCCTGTCTGGTTGATTTGGAGAAGGCCTTCGACACCGTATGGTTGGAGGGTCTATATCTAAAGCTCGCCAGACTTAGTATAAGTAAGCCGCTATTGTACATGCTTTATGACATGCTAAATGGTAGAAAGTTTGTTGTCAAGAGTGGCAACTTCTACCACAGTTTTTAATATTAGCAATGGTCTTCAGCAGGGAGCGGTTAACTCGCCGATTCTCTTCAGCATTTACACCAGCGATCTGATAGGTAGTCTAACTCAGGCAATTGCGTACGCCGACGATCTAATTGCGTACAGAACAGCTCCAACAGTAGAGGTCATCAAAATTCTTTTGCAGCATGACTTCGACAAGATCCAGCGATATTGTGATGACTGGAAGTTGAAAATCAATTTCCAGAAATCAGAAACAATTCTGTTTAGGACTCCGTTGTCTAGCGCCTCAAGGGATACGAGAAAGAACTGGCGCAAGCTGGTGATCGTAGGACCACATGGACATCCACTGGCGAGTAAAAGTGTAGTAAAGTACCTTGGCATCTGGTTGGATCAGTACTTGTATTTCGACAGACATATAGGTGCTGCTCTGGCCAGGGCTAGGGGAGCCTTTGCCCTGACAAAACGATTGTTTTATAGCAGTCGTCTTGACAGCAGGGTGAAGGTGATTTGGTACATGGCCCTCATCAGGCCGATGATTGCCTATGGATGCCCGGTGTGGTTCAACGTTGCCCCATCTCAAATGGAAAAGATTCGGGTGTTTGAGAGGCAGTGTCTTCGACGTTGCCTTGGATTACACAGAACACCAGAGTCGGAGTACAAACGATTTTATTCCAACCAGGTTCTATACAACGGAGCCAACATAAACAGAATAGATAATTTTTTGTTTAAGCTGATTCGGGGTCACGTTGCAAAGCGATGTCCTCAACTAACAACTTAATTTTTGGGGCGTATTACCCAAATAACCAATATTTCGAGAGTGCGCGGTTAAGTGGCTACATCCCTCCCGAGGCATTCCTCTATTTAGACAGTCGAGGGCTGATACAGGATGGAGGGGCGGTTCCGCTCATCTACCACGTCAGCCGGAAAACTGTGGATAGGCGACTCCTGTATGGTCGAGACGTCATCGCTCAAGGTGGAGAAGAGCGCCTTCGGTTCAGTAGGACTGTGTCCGATCGGGACCGGAGGGATAGGGCGAAACAGGAGAACCAGTTCTGGTGGCTCTCTGAACAGCATCGTGATATTAAAAGTCGATGAAGATATTATATAGATTTAGGGCAATTAGCTATAGGGAACAGTCAGGGTGGCACCAACAAAAAAAAATTTAAAATATGTATGTATGCGGGGGCATACGTGCATGTATCTGCGTGTATGTACATGTATGTGCGTACGTATATGTATGTGCGTATGTACATGTATTGGTGGGTTGCATGTTGGTGTGTGTCTGCATGCATATAAAAAATAAACAAAAAAAAATTAAAAAACCAAAAAATGCTGCTGTGGCTGTTCTAGTTTTTAAGCAGTTTTAAGTATTATTAGGTATTTCAAGTGGTTTGGGTTGTTGGTTAGTATAATTTAGTTTTATTTAGTTTTAATTATTTTTAATATATATTTAGGTTTAGTTTATAAGTAAAAAAAATTAAAAAAAAAAAATATAAGATATCAAGTTTTTGTGAAAGTTCCTTGAAATATAAAATAAAATAAAAAAAAAATTTGATTTAATTAAAATAGTTTTTAGGTCGAAAGACATTAGTTTTAAGAGTTATTGTTTAATTTAGAGCGCCCGTAAAGGGCCAGTAAATTAGTTGTAAGTTATTGATAATTAGGCTAGTTTTAAAAATTTTTGTCTAGCTTTAAGATAGTTATAAGTTAAAATGAAATAAAAATGAATTAAAAAAAAAAAAAAAAAAAAGAGTGGCCGACCGAGAATCCGAGGGTCGCCAGTTCGATTCGCAGCCGGGCATCAGAACTTTAGAAGCTTTTTTTCACAACCGTGAAGTGGAAAACTTTATTGGTTGGGAAAACAAGCAAAGGAGGGGGAGTTTAAGCACCGGGGCGTCGAAAGGTGTCCTAGGGCCAATGAGGCCTGCGATGGCATCAGCTGAAGTTCCAATTACAAGCAGTGATTCTGCAGCAACAACATCAACAGCAATAACAACAACGGCAACATCATCCGATGCTAACCAAAAGCGCAGGAAGAGGATCAACTGCGCACCAAATTTGGTAAAGAGGAGATCCACGGCCACCTCAGCAAAGCTGCCAGCTGGGGTGAATACGTTCGATATAGACGAGACGTCAGAGGCAACAAGACAAACCAAGCTAGACACTTCACCCGAAGAGGGTATTGCATATATGTCTGAGGAAGGAGAAGGGCACTTCACGACGGGCGATAGTACTGCCTTCGTGAACCTCTCCACACCAGAAGCGTCATATGAGGAGGACGAGGAACAAAGAATGATCGCTCAAATTGAAACAATGGAGGCAGAAATCCAAAAGTTGAAAAGTAAAGTTAAGGCCAGCCAAGGAGCGCGCCGAGCGAAACAACTAAAAGAACTCGACGAACAAGAACAACAACAGAAAAAAGAACAATTACAAAAACAACAGCCACAGCAGCAGCCAAAACAACAACGGCAAAAACAACAGCAATAGCAGCCAACACAAGCCCAGAAACAACCGCAAAAAAAACAGCAGCAGCAGATTCAAAAGCAGCAGAATCAACAGCAGCAGAAAAGTCAGTCTCAGCAGCAGCAGCCACAGCCGCCGATTACGAAAAAAGAAAAGGTGCCACCCATAAATACTTATAAAATGGAGTTACAGGATACCATAAATCTATGTAAGTTGACCATAGGTCAAAATTTTACTATTAAAAGATTAAATAACGATAGGCATGCTATCCAGTGCTTCACACTGGAACAGCACAAAAAAATTAAAGAGTTGCTAAAAGAAACTACTACTGAATTCTTTAGTTTCACACCTAAAACCGAAAAATTTCAAACGGTCCTTTTGAAAGGCATAGATTCCTGCACGGAACAACAGGTGCTCTTAAATGCACTCCGCCAGAAATCGAATGACGATCTCGACTTTATCGGGGTCAAGCCGTTCGCTACAGTAAGAGCTAGGCGGGAGAAGCGGAGTCTTCCCTTCTTCCTTGTTCAACTCTCACCCAGCAGCAAACTGGATAGTTTGAGGAGTATATCCGTCCTCAACTACCAGGTTGTAACTTGGGACAAATTAAAAAGTTGCGGCGACATGCTTCAATTCATGCGCTGCCAAAGGTTCGGCCACGCCGCAGCAAACTGCGAAATGCAGTCACGCTGCGTTAAGTGTTGAGAGAACCACAATCCAGATGAATGCAAGTTAGGAAGGGAACGGGTCGAAGATAGGACCCAGCTTAAATGTGTACGCTGCCGAGGCGGCGGACACCCCGCTAATTATCGGGGATGCCCGAAGTTTCAGCTTATAAAGAACAATAAAGCAGCAAAGCAAACAGTGGTAGAAACCGGTCCAACAGTGCGCCCTGCTACAACAACGGCCGTCAACCCCCAAATTTCTTACGCCCAAATGGCGTCAGGAAGGGGAAGCACGGTACAGCCTACACCAAAGGTCGCCCAACAGGCCCCCGTGCCTAAGGCACCGGCGGCACAGGCGGATATTACGGGCATTCTGCTGGCCATCCAGAGCCAGTTGACTGGCCTCCAAAACCAGATCAGGGAGCAGGCGACTAGGGTGGATTATCTCTACTCTGTTTTGCCGAGCTTAACGCAACTTAGAGGTCAAGGGCGCGCTGCCGGAGAGGCCCTTTAAGATCCTAGCTGTGAATGTAAATTCACTGATTAGGACCGAAAGTAGAGCGAATTTATTCCAATTGCTTAAGGACATAAGTCCAGATGTGTTTATGGCCAGCGAAACTAAGCTTAACCAGAAACATAAATTGAATAACAACAATTACAATTAAGGAGAGACCGACCCAACTCCACTCAAGGAGGGGGCGTCGCAATCCTTATACGTAAAGGCATTAGTCATAAGGTAATATATAATAGTGATGTGCGTAAATTTCGGACGTTAGAGGCAGGCATCATATGCATTCATCTCCAACAGGGAAAGCGAATGTATGTGATCGCTGCCTATGCACCGGAAACACCTCAGTTATAACAGAGCTTGAAAAGCTTTTTGAATGCTTAAGATTGAGCTCGGAAGAAAACTACGACATATTGGCTGGTGATTTGAATGCCAAGCATATAGATTGGGGACATCAAATACAAAATCCTCGTGGTAACCATCAGTATAATTGGATGGGTCGATACAACCTGGAGTAAAGATTGCGACGCCCCCTCCTTGAGTGGAGTTGGGTCGGTCTCTCCTTACGATATTGTAATTGTTGTTAGTCAATTTATGTTTCTGGTTAAGCTTAGTTTCGCTAGCCATAAGCACATCTGGACTTATGTCTTTAAGCAATTGGAATAAATTCGCTCTACGTTCGGTCCTAATCAGTGAATTTACATTCACAGCCAGGATCTTAAAGGGCCTCTCCGGCAGCGCACCCTTAACCTCTAAGTTGCGTTAAGCTCGGCAAAACAGAGTAGAGATAATCCACCCTAGTCGTCTGCTCCCTGATCTGGTTGTGGATGTGCGTACGTATATGTATGTGCGTATGTACATGTATGGGTGGGTTGCATGTTGTTGTGTATCTGCATGCGTATAAAGAAAAACAAAACAAAAATTTAAAAAAAACGAAAAAAAATGCTGCTGTGGCTGTTCTAGTTTTTAAGTAGTTTTAAGTATTATTAGGTATTTTAAGTAGTTTAAGTTATTTTTATTTAGTATAAGTTAGTTGTATTTAGTTTTAATTATTTTTAGTCTATATTTAGGCTTAGTTTATAAAAAAAAAAAAGAGATAAGAGATAAGATACCAAGTTTTTTGTAGTTTCCTTGAAAAATAAAATAAAATAAAATAATTAGATTTAAATAAAATATTTTTTAGACATTAGTTCTAAGAGTTATTGTTTAGTTTAGAGCGCCCGTACAGGGTTAGTAAACTAGTTGTAAGTTATTGATAAGTAGGCTAGTTTTAAACATTTTTGTCTAGTTTTAAGATAGTTATAAGTTAATATGAAATAAAAATGAATTTACAAAAAAAAGGAGCGTAGCTTGGCGCGTTAGCGCTTAGCGCGTCGAACAAAAAACGCTCGACACAGGAGTTCGAGGTTCAAAAACCACCAATTGCCAATTTTTTTTGTTTTAAATTTTTTTATTAAATTTTTTTTTTACATATTGAAGAAAATTAACGTTAAATTTACCAAAAAAAAAGGAAACAAATAATTTAAGTTAAATTTCGGATGCTGGTAGCTCGGTCGGCTATAGAAAAAATTTAAATAAAAAGCATTAGATCGTGAAACGTACTGATAGAATTAAAATTTTAAATTCGCGTATTAGTATATATAATATATATAATTCAAGTGATTAAAAGAACATTTTAAAAGTAACAAGTGCAACAACGACAGATCATATCATCTTTGAGTAAATCCAAAAGACAGTGGCCACTTCTTAAGGAAATTCGGAGGTAATTTTGGTATGCAATTTTATTTCATTTTTATTTACTTGAAAGATAAAACTTAACATAATATATTACATACTCGTATATACTTACGTAAAACGAAACCAATAGTGAAATAGTACGCGCATAAAAAGGGCTTTGATAACAGTGGACTAATGTGGCAAATTAAAAAAAAAAGTGAATAAAGAAAAAGAGGTATTGAATACCCAAATTTGTTGATAAATCGAAGACGTTTTAATTCGTTTTTAATAATTTTTTTTTGCGATCAGCAGCAGGGTTGCCACTCAAAAAATTTAAAATTTACTTTTTGTTACTTTGGATAAATTGAAATTGAGTTAATTTTTTTATTGTTTTAATGATTTTGAAAATTTACATTGATAGTACATAATACATGTTTATATATTTTATATAAAATAAAACAAAAAAAAAAAAAAATAATGATATATAATAAATATTGAAAGTGTATGCATCGCACTATGAATTGTGAATTATTTTTTTTTAAAGAAGGGTGAGGAGGATGAAATGAGAAGGATGTGATTCCAACGGAGAAGGAAGCCATCTAAAGGGGTTGCTCTGGCGAGGGAGGCAACCAGGTAGGGTGGGTAGAGGCGATATCTCGCGCATCGACAAACAACACGATGCAATGGTGACTCTTATTTTTGTGACGGGCTCTAGGTTCAAGAACCACACCCAACGCTGTGCTAAGGGTTCGAAAACGATAGTCAGCATGAACCGTGCGGCACAAGACAACTCGTTACAAAATGGCGCCCATAACGTGGAGTCCACTATAAAGAGATATTGTGACTACTTTTCTGAGACAAATCAATTTTTTAAACATTTTTAATTCAACTTTTTTTTCAATTTTATTTCCATCATTTTTTTTTTCATTTTAATTATTGCAGATAGTTTTTATTTTGTTAATCGAATTTTGGTTGCAGTTTTCTTGCGAGTCCCGGTGACTGGGTGTTAAGCACTTGGTACCGCGTTGCCGCAGGGAAGTTGCAACCATAAAAATTAAAATAAATAAAATGTGAGCGAGATGTTTCGAGTCTTGGACTATTAGCAAAGTAGGTAGTCGAGTGGCAGAACAATTTCGCTCGCATATATACATATGTTAAAGGTTGGAAGAGACTTGTTGGTGCAAGCTGCGTTTTCAGAGGTCCTTCCAACAAACTTCCTTTTATTTCTCCAAGGTTGTTCAGTTTTCGAAGATGAATATTTCGTCTTTCGATGTCCTGGAAATCAAAGAGAAATCAAATTAATAAGTAAAGTAGTTTCAATAGTAATAAATTAACTTACATAGCGTATTTCATTTTTTTTTTTGCTTTTTGTTCAATTGATTTGGCTCTCAGAATAACGGCTTCTTCTCTATTTTCGGAGATCATCCTTCTCAAATCAGAATCCTCATTTTTTTGTATTCTATGAATAAACAGTTAATATTTTTTTTTAAAACTCATTTTTTGGAAAATTTCGAATTGAAATTTTTTATTTATTGTACATACATTTATTGTATATACATTTTCAAAAATTTCTTTTTTTTGAACAATTGGCAAGTGTTGATTTTGAAAATAGGTTTTCAGTTTTTTAGTTGGCGGACGGCAATTCTAGGGAACAGAAACAAACAGATTTTGGATCTTGAATTGTGCTTTTTTTTGTTTCGAATTCTTACGATTCACATCCGGTTTTGGAAATTTCTGTGAATTCTCTTCTTTCCGAGATCGAGATTTTGTTTGATTAGTTTTTCTTCTCCAGTAAGTATTTCGAATTTCGACAGGGTTTGTTCTTTTGTCTGAAGTTGAGTGGAAAAGATCAACACCAATTCCTTTTCTTGAGTAGGCATGAATAATAGGCGTCGAGTATCAATTTACGACGACTTAAGTGTAATAAACGCTCATTCTAAGGAAAGATTTGAGGAGTTTCATAAAAGATTTAGGTACACTATTGAACGCTTCAACCTTGACACTTTTAGTTTTTCGGAGCATTCATACTCAATAATTGCAAGTTCAACCATGCAGAACGGTAGCAATCCATGGGGCAGCAACGAGGCTTTGCAAAATTATTTACAAGATCAAAATCCTGTAGATGGTCAGAGGGCAGATCCGACCGAAGCGTTAGCTGCACGTATAGAGAAATATGGTTGATAATCAAGTTCGGCTTTTCCAACAAATGGATGTTTTTATGGTGAGTATCATAAACAAATTGGATGGGCTAAATTTAGCAGCTCCTTCACAAAGCGTTCAGTCTAGGGAAAATTTAACTGGCGCAGGGGCTGAGTCGAGACCCATCGAGAATTTTCAACCGATGCCGAGACCTAGAAGTTCCGTTTCTCCATATGCCTTCAGTACACCTGAGTATAGCAAATGTCGATTGGACAGGTGGAACAACAAGTACGACGGAACAGATAACATTTCCGATTTTCTTTTTAAGGTGGATAGGATGCAATCGTCATCTTACACCGACGAGCAGATAGCTGCAAATTTCAACATTTTGCTCAGTGGAAAAGCCAATAAGTGGTATTGGGGTTTCTTGAAGAGAAATAAGACAGCGAAATTAGCAGAGGTGAAGTTGGCGATGAAAAAGCAATTCGGACGGTTGGAAAGGAACGAAAATAGCGGCGAAATTCGTTCCTCACGGAACAAACCCGACCACCCACAGCAATAGAATCCAATAAGCCCAACACCGTTAGTGACAGCGTTCCTTATAAAATATTGTAACGAGATGAGCCTCTCAGCTCCCAAATCACTCAGTCTCATCCTATAATCACCTACGCGCTAAGATCTCTTCACGAGCGGAAACTAAATTATTATAAAGTTCGTTCTCGAATTTTCGGCCTTAATAGTAGTTTAGCTAGCTCGAGTATCCAAAGATGCCGACGGCGGTATCGAAAAAGAAAAAAATTTCGCAAACAAATTGTCGAAACAATTATCACTTCTCATTCAGATGGTAGAATGTTTGTAAAAGTTCAATAAACAATGAATTTGTTTGTTGGTTGTTGGATAGCGGTGCTTCCATATCTGTGTTAGGGAAAAATTGTTGGGAATTGGTAAAGAGGGTTGGAGTAACGGTAAAGTCGTACAAAAATGTTGTACGAACTGCAGACGGCATGTCTCATGACATCGAAGGCTTTTGTGAGATCAACGCCCAATATAACAGTTTAAAAAAAACTCTAACTTTCTACTTAATTCCCAACCTGACTCAGGAGTTGTACCTAGGTATGAATTTTTGGAGAGATTTTAACTTAATGCCCGAAATAAATGAGATACAAGCCGACGTCGCACAGAGGTCGATTTGTACTAATTAGCCGGCCAAAAGTGTGTAATTTAAAGTAACGGTAAAGTTAAAAAAAAAAACAATCACAAAGCTAGAGGACAATGCCACCGGCAATCATTTACTACTCACATTCGCGAACTTGTTACCTTTCACTTGCACAAGCATTAAGAAGTTGATCGTCTGTCAAAGTGCACTACTGGTTCTTATACGTTCTCAGGGTTAAAAGTTAAAGAAATTGATATTGTGTATTAAAATTTAGAAATATTTAAGTGGAAGTGATAGATAATTATAATTCAGGTAAGAATCAATATTTTCTGATTTTTATGATAAATAACGGTTTTTATACCTTTCGTATAACTTCAAAGTAAGGGCCGTTTTGTAATAAATTTTTTTTTAATTTTCATATTCGTAAGACTTTTTTTCATATTATCGCCCCCTATCGAGCAGAATTTTTTTTTTGTATTGCTTACTTTATATATCAGGTTATGTAATGGCGTAAAATGTATGTGCAGATAGCTGCGGATGGCAAAGTTATTGAGTTTTTAGTAGATAAAGTCACAAAGCGAAAAATAATTAACTTTTTTTTCAAACGTAATAAAGTGTGATTTTCTTGACTATGTGCTTCAGGTATAAAAATAGTAACGCGGAAATACCTTTTTGACCAAATACAGGATCAAAATTTTCCGAGTCTAGATGAAAAGCTAAAGTACCTTCAAAAACGACAATTGTCCTATTGTGGTGATTCGCCCGCCAGTTTAAGTACTTTAAAACAGAGATTTGCGTATTTTAAATCATCCTTAAAAGAAAAATGGTCCAAGGCTCAAACAAAGGCAGCAGTTTTTCGTAAAAATAATGAGGCCTGGTTAGAAGGAACTTTTCTAATTTCAGGAAATAAGCCAAACTTTCCGGGCCGGCCTTCTAAGCCATTTCAGGATTCTAGTGAGAGGACTAAAAGAAGAAAAGTAGAAGTCCGTTCTTTACTTAGTGATGAAATAATCGTTCATGCAGCTCAAACAACACTGCAGGCTCAAGGAAAACGTGATTCTTCAAAAATATTAAAACAAATCACAAACTCTCCAACTTGTGCAGGAAAATACAAAAAAGCATACAGAAAATCTGAACAAGAAGAAATTCCTTTTCTAACACCGATACGAGCCTTAGCAATGTTTGTGGAAGCCGATTTAACTAAGCGGCAATATGAAATAATCAGAAATACTAACAAATATTTTTTTCCGTGTTATTAACTATTGTTAAAGGAAAGAAAAGAATGCTACCCCCCCAAAGAATTTATGAAGATCTCAAGTACCTGCGCAGAAAGTAATTTACAAAGCTTGATAGATAACACAGTTAACCACTTAACCACTTATCAACATCTTTAAAAGAAATCCTCTGTTCTCTTAAAGATCATGAAAAAAAATCTTTGAAAATCATCTGTAAATGGGGTTGTGACGGTTCCCAACAAAGCAGATCTAACCAAAATTTGACGATGATGATGCCTCAGATGGACATATATTTTTATCATCCTTTGTACCACTTCAAATAATTTGTGGCAAAGATGGCAAGAAAGTAATTTGGCAGAACCCGACACCGTCATCACCTAGATATTGCAGAACAATAAGATTTAGGTTTATCAAAGAATCTAATGACGTTACAAAGGAGGAAATAAGTTATGTGGCTGCCAAAATGTTAAAGAACACTGAAGTTGTTTTGGACGGAAGCAAATTTGTGTTCCAACATACCTTTAAAATGACGATGATCGATGGCAAGGTGTGTAACGCAGCAACTGCATTTAAACATTTTTAATTCAACTTTTTTTTCAATTTTATTTCCATCATTTTTTTTCCATTTTAATTATTCCTTTTGCAGATAGTTTTGATTTTGTTAATCGAATTTTGGTTGCAGTTTTCTTGCGAGTCCCGGTGACTGGGTGTTAAGCACTTGGTACCGCGTTGCCGCAGGGAAGTTGCAACCATAAAAATTAAAATAAATAAAATGTGAGCGAGATGTTTCGAGTCTTGGACTATTAGTAAAGTAGGTAGTCGAGTGGCAGAACAATTTCGCTCGCAAATGTACATATGTTAAAGGTTGGAAGAGACTTGTTGGTGCAAGCTGCGTTTTCAGAGGTCCTTCCAACAAACTTCATTTTATTTCTCCAAGGTTGTTCAGTTTTCGAAAATGAATATTTCGTCTTTCGATGTCCTGGAAATCAAAGAGAAATGAAATTAATAAGTAAAGTAGTTTCAATAGTAATAAATTAACTTACATAGCGTATTTCATTTTTTTTTTGCTTTTTGCTCAATTGATTTGGCTCTCAGAATAACGGCTTCTTCTTTATTTTCGGAGATCATCCTTCTCAAATCAGAATCCTCATTTTTTTTGTATTCTATGAATAAACAGTTAATATTTTTGTTTTAAAACTCATTTTTTGGAAAATTTCGAATTGAAATTTTTTATTTATTGTTTTATATTTTCTTTTTTTCATGAATAATAGGCGTCGAGTATCAATTTACGACGACTTAAGTGTAATAAACGCTCATTCTTAGGAAGGATTTGAGGAGTTTCATAAAAGATTTAGGAACACTATTGAACGCTTCAACCTTGACACTACTTTCAGTTTTTCGGAGCATTCATACTCAATAATTGCAAGTTCAAACATGCAGAACGGTAGCAATCCATGGGGCAGCAACGAGGCTTTGCAAAATTATTTACAAGATCAAAATCCTGTAGATGGTCAGAGGGCAGATCCGACCGAAGCGTTAGCTGCACGTATCGAGAGAAATATGGTTGATAATCAAATTCGGCTTTTCCAACAAATGGATGTTTTTATGGTGAGTGTCATAAACAAATTGGAAGGGCTAAATTTAGCAGCTCCTTCACAAAGCGTTCAGTCTAGGGAAAATTTAACTGGCGCAGGGGCTGAGTCCAGACCCATCGAGAATTTTCAACCGATGCCGAGAGCTAGAAGTTTCGTTTCTCCATCTGCCTTCAGTACACCTGAGTATAGCAAATGTCGATTGGACAGGTGGAACAACAAGTACGACGGAACAGATAACATTTTCGATTTTCTTTTTAAGGTGGATAGGATGCAATCATCGTCATCTTACACCGACAAGCAGATAGCTGCAAATTTCCACATTTTGCTCAGTGGAAAAGCCAATAAGTGGTATTGGGGTTTCTTGAAGAGAAATAAGACAGCGAAACTAGCAGAGGTGAAGTTGGCGATGCAAAAGGAATTCGGACGGTTGGAAAGGAACGAAAAGAGCGGCGAAATTCGTTCCTCACGGAACAAACCCGACCACCCACAGCAATAGAATCCAATAAGCCCAACACCGTTAGTGAGAGCGTTCCTTATAAAATATTGTAACGAGATGAGCCTCTCAGCTCCCAAATCACTCAGTCTCATCCTATAAACACCTACGCGTTAAGATCTCTTCACGAGCGGAAACTAAATTATTATAAAGTTCGTTCTCGAATTTTCGGCCTTAATAGTAGTTTAGCTAGCTCGAGTATCCAAAGATGTCGACGTCGGTATCGAAAAAGAAAAAAATTTCGCAAACAAATTGTCGAAACAATTATCACTTCTCATTCAGATGGTAGAATGTTTGCAAAAGTTCAATAAACAATGAATTTGCTTATTGGTTGTTGGATAGCGGTGCTTCCATATCGGTGTTAAGGAAAAATTGTTGGGAATTGGTAAAGAGGGTTGGAGTAAAGGTAAAGTCGTACAAAAATGTTGTACGAACTGCAGACGGCATGTCTCATGACATTGAAGGCTTTTGTGAGATCCACGCCCAATATAACAGTTTAAAAAAAACTCTAATAACTTTCTACTTAATTCCCAACCTGACTCAGGAGTTGTACCTAGGGATGAATTTTTGGAGAGATTTTAACTTAATGCCCGAAATAAATGAGATACAAGCCGACGTACGTCGGCTTAAGCGAAGAAGAGGTAAATTTTAAGGATGAGGCTGAGCTGATTAATCTAACGCCTAAGCAAAATTCTATGTTAGAATATACCAAAAAGTTATTTCCTAATTTTGTCATGTTAGGTTTGGGGAAGACAAATCTCGGTTGTCACGTTATTGATACGGGAAACGCGGTCCCGATTAAATCCCGTCACTATCCATTGTCTCCGGTTCGTCAGGAAGAGGTTTATAAGGAATTGGACCGCATGCTAGGACTTGGTGTTATCGAGGTTAGTAACTCGCCTTGGAGTTGTTCTGTTGTTTTGGTGAGGAAGCCTGGTAAGGTTCGCTTATATTTAGACTTCCGAAAAGTCAACGCGGTCACAGTTAAGGATGCGTATCCACTGCTTCACATTGAAGACTTATTAAGTCGAATCAAGGACACATATTTTATCACGGGAATTGACCTAAAAGACGCGTATTGGCAAATACCATTAGACGAAAAATCCAGAGAAAAACGGTTTTTGCGGTGCCTGGTAGACCACTCTACCAGTTTAAAGTAATGCCATTTGGCCTTAGTAATGCAGGCCAGACAATAAGTAGAGTGATCGACAAGGTAGTGCCAAGTTCGCTCCGTGAAAACGTATTCGTCTACCTAGACGATTTATTACTTTGTACTGCAGACTTCGAATCGCATATACGTATCCTTAATGAAGTGGCTGCTTGTCTTCGCAGGGCAAACCTGACTATTAACCTCGATAAGAGCAAGTTCTGCATGCGGGAGATTAAGTATCTCGGATACATTGTTGGCCAAGGACCTTGAAAACAAATCCTGATAAAATCGAAGCAATGGTAAATTTTCCAGTCCCCACTAGCATAAGACAGGTTAGGAGATTTCTAGGTTTAACCGGATGGTATAGAAGGTTAATTAAAAACTATTCCGATTTAGCTGCGCCCCTTACTGACTGTCTGAAAAAGAAACGGAAATTTGAGATAACACCTGAGGCGGTGAAGGCGTTTAACAGGTTGAAGACTGCACTCTCCTCCGCTCCTGTATTGTAACAACTGGATTTTACTAGGGAATTCACGATCCAGTGTGATGCATCTTCGGAAGGTGTAGGTGTTGTTCTCTTTCAGTTGGATGAGAACAACAACGAGAGGCCGATAGCATACATGTCTAAGAAACTTAATAAGTCTCGGAAAAATTACACGGTGACTGAGCAGGAGTGTCTTGCAGCAGTCTTAAGTATACGAAAATTTAGGCCCTACGTTGATGGATTACCTTTCAAGGTCATAACCGACGATTCCAGCCTTAAATGGCTGATGTCAATGAAAGAGTTGAGTGGAAGGCTCGCTCGTTGGAGTTTGGAACTCCAAGGTTTCAATTTTACTATTGAGCATCGAATGGGATCCCTCAACGTAGTACCTAATACCTTATCTCGTATGGATCTGGAAGATTTCTGCAAAAGTAACCGTGAAAGAATCTGAGATCGACGAGATTTCTTCGACAATGTTATGCGGTGAAATCGATCTAGACTCAGTTGAATTTGATTCGGAGCAATATTCCCAACTGAGAGAGAACATCGTTTCGAAACAATCTGCACTTCCTGATCTAGTTGTATCGGGAAAATTCATATACAAAAGGGTTAGTTTCAGGAAGGGTAATGTGAACGAGGAGGACTCGTCATGGCGTCTTTGGTTGCCGGAGGCTCTCACTCACTAATGCATTGAATTGGCTCACAATGCGAAGCTAAGTTGTCATAGCGGTTTTACAAAAACCCTTCCTCGTATTAGAGATAAGTTTTATTGGAAAAAATGGTATCAGACATTAAGTCATTCGTGAGTGATTGTGAAACATGCAAAATGGTCAAGGCCCCTATCACTATTTTTCGACCACCTATCAACAAGCAGATTGTTTCCGAAAGGCCTATTCAGCGACTTTATGTCGACTTCCTTGGACCTTATCCACGTACAAAGCGAGGAAATGTGTACGTTTTTATCGTGGTAGATCACTTCACCAAATTCACTTTTCTGAAAGCAATGCCTTAAGCACTCTCTGCTAGAATCATCAGTTGTCTAGAATCTTAAATTTTTCATACTTTCGGGATCCCTGAAATGATTCATTCCGACAACGGGCGGCAATTCGTGTCCACTGAATTTAAAAACTTCCTGGCAGAGTACGGCGTTAAACATGTTCACACAACTTTGTATTCTCCACAGGCTAACTTTTCCGAGCGAGTCAATCTCAGTGTTCTGAGCAAACTTAGAGTCTTAATTTCGAAACAGCAAAATGATTGGGATGTCCAATTGTCTAAAATCGCTTGCGCCTTGCGTTCAGACACACGATTCAATAGGATGTCAACCTTATTATGCTCTTTTCGGTCAAAACATGGTATCACACGGCGCTACCTATCGAATACTGCGCTATGCTATTGAAGACTCGGAAATGTTAGTCTTGCCTACCGCTCTAAAAACCACACTTGCCAGAAAGAAGTATTCCACCGAAACTTTGCACAGAGTAACTTTGTGAAAGGAGTTAACGCCAAACTGCTCCCCAACGATACCGTGTTCGAAAAGTTATTGGAAACTGCATGTATGAACTTGAAACACCAGCAGGAAAACCATTAGGCATCTTCCATGCCAAAGATATGCGGCAATAACATCCTGAAAATAAACAAAAAAAATGCACAAAGTATCGCTTTCAAGTTGTTGGAAGTAAATTCTAAACTTATCTGACAATGTGCAACCCGGCTAGTTAAGTGGGTTCGCGACCCACGTTGTATTTCCACTTAATGAACAACCTTGTCTTTATTTATTTTTTATGTATGACGCCTTCACGCTGATAAAAGTTAATTTAAGACGAAACAAAATTCTTTTTTATATTCCCGTGTTTTGTAGTATCGACAATTGAATAAAAAGACACCCTGTACTTTAAAGCGCAAGCAGATTTAGTTTTTTTTTTTGTTTACATTCCTGTAAGCAACCATAGACGACGACACTTCTCAGTTAGGAGTTGGGTATAAAAGTATCTTGTTTATATTTTTTTTTCACTAAACCGTTTTAATTAAAATTATGCTATGGACAAACAAACGGAACAATTATTTAATAAACAATTCCACTTCTCGCATTATTGCATTAACGAATTACGAAATAAATACATTTGTCTCGTTCGCCCCCGACGCCATGGCAAACGAATTTTTTTAAGCACACAATGTTTATTTTATTAAATTTCTTTTATGCACTTAATTATTATTTCACAAATCTTTTTTGTTTGTCAAACACTTTCAATAAAATCCACTGTGGCTATCCCAGGAATTTTTTTTACTTGTGCACTTTTGTTTTCTTTACCCAGTTGTTTGCACAACCGACCGACCTTGAACTGCGTGGGTTCATTTGCATGTCCAGATATATCTAGATATATCCAGAACAAGCAAAGCCCTGTTACCGAATTGATTAATTAATTAATTGTTTCTCAAGACTATTAGCAACCAATAATAAAAATTTACAAAAAAAAAGATGCCCGATGCCAATACAACAAGGGCGACGACTTTTTTTTTTTTTTTTTTTTTTTTTTTTTTTTTTTTTTTAACGATTGCGCGCACTAAAGGGGTTTTGACTACCCTTAATATGAACAGGCACAGTGCGAGCGTTAGGAGATTAGGGAAGGATGCAAGAGGAGATACTGATGCACATTGGTTTTGAATTTCTGAATATCAAAATGGGAGGGGAAAATAGAGCCGTGTAAAGTATTCCACATTCGCGTTGTACGGCTAAAGAAAGAATCTCTGTACTTGACAGTACGTCCGAAGTTAGGCTCAAGGGTAAACTGATGAGCATTCCTAGAAGCGCGAGTATTACGGTTGAAAAATTTAAGGGGAGGAATGCAACTGGCTATTTCGCTGGAACAGTGCTTATAAAAATAGCGATAAAATAATGACAGACATGTAACATTTCGACGGTGTTCTAGAGATGTAAATGTCTCTACTATATTTCTGTCGCCTATCATTCTTAGAGCTCTATTCTGAATTCTATCTAAAAGAATCAAATGTGTTTTGGGAGCTCCTGCCCAAATGTGCGAGTTATACTCCAGCTTTGGACGAATGAAAGCCTTATAGATTACAGCCAGATCAGACGGGGAGAAGAATTTCTTGCACCTTCGAAGAAAACCCAGACACTTTGCAGCATTTTTGGCGACATCGAATATGTGGTCGTTCCACAAGAGGTGGTCTGTGATGCACATACCAAGAACTGAAAGCTGTTCGGTTTCTTCAATGCAAGTGCCGCTCATGGATAGCGGCATGGGGGGTGGGTTCTGCTTTAACGACAGAAGACAACACTGAGTTTTTGAAGCATTAAATTCTACGCGGTTTTTAATTCCCCATTGGACAATGCTGTCAAGATCAGAATTTAATGAGCTTATCATACGCTGCCGTTCCAGTTCCACATCCGAAAAACAAGGAGGTGAATCTAAAAACGAATATGAAAAGCTGAGAATACTATCGTCAGCAAAACAATTAAGTGGATTAGAAGTTCCAGATAAGAGATCATTAATAAAAATGAGAAAGAGGGTCGGAGACAATACGGAGCCCTGGGGCACACCAGCATTTATTTTGTGGATATCAGACTTGAAACCGTCCAATACAACTTGTATTGATCGGTCCGAAAGATAATTTCTAATCCAACGAAGAAGAGATTCATCGATACCAAATGCACGCATTTTCTATAAGAGAGCTTGATGCCAGACTCTATCAAATGCTTTTGAAATATCAAGCGCAATAATCTTACTTTCTCCAAAACGATGTAAAGATTTGTGCCACTGCTCGGTGAGATATACCATCAGATCACCAGTGGACCTATTGCTACGAAAGCCATACTGCCGGTCATTGAGGAGCTTTCGTTCTTCAAGATATTTCTTAAGCTGATAATTAATCAGTGTTTCCATGACCTTGGAAAGAAGGGACGTAAGTGCAATTGGACGGTAATTAGCGGGTGAAGAAGATTCGCCTTTTTTAGGGACAGGCTGGACAAATGCTGTTTTCCATCCACTCGGAAAGAGACCAGTAGAGTAGGACAGATGGAAAAGCTTACGCAGTGGTTTAGCCAGCGTTGAACAACACCTCTTCAGAACGATGGGAGGGATACTATCCGGGCCAGCGGATTTGTGAATATCAAGGTTTTTGAGGACTCTTGCAACTGCACGAGTGCGAAAGAAGATTCGTCCCATAAAATCATTTACGCTCTCAAGTACAGGAGGAGTCATTACACTTTCTGGCAGCGTCGAATTTACAGCGAACTGCGCTGCAAGCAAATTGGCTTTTTCACGAGAGCTGGCAAAAGGGGTGTCATTAAAGACGAGCGTTGGAACCGAAGATGACGATGAATTCCGAATGTTTTTAACAAAAGACCAAAAATTTTTACTACCTTTGGGACATTGTAGTATTTTTTGCCTTAATTTTTGGTCATACAAAAATTTGGTTCTCCGAATGTGAACGTTGCAAGTCTTTCTAGCTTGTTGAAACTTTTTCCGGTTATCCTCAGTGGGGTTGGCTTTATATTTCCGGAAACTTACTTCTCTATCCCTAATACCCTTTTTACAGCTCAAATCAAACCATGCATTTTCTTTCGGTTTGATAGGTTTCACCCTATTCGGGATGAAAATTCTCATTCCGTGAAGAATTAAATTTGTTATCATATCTACGCTGGAGTCTACGTCACTACCGAGGAAGCATAGTGACCAGTTAAAGATCCTGAAAAAGTTATTGAGACCGTCCCATTTGGCTTTCTCATATTGCCAAACGGTTCTCTTAGGTGGTTTTTCTTTAACTGAGAGGTGTTGGCATGAGAAATTTGCAGATATGACACAATGGTCTGATGTGCAGAGGCGATAATACATTTAACGTGTATTTATCGGGGTCAGAGGTAAGAAACAAGTCTAGAGTGTTGGCGGTTTGACCTACAACGTCAGGGATTCGAGTTGGCTCGACAACAAGCTGAGTCAGTTGGTTTAACTCAGCAAAGACCTCAACATACCTTCCTTCGGGTGTTGTCTGGCTCGAAAAGCGGAGCCAGCTAGAATTGTGTACATTGAAATCGCCCGCAATGACGATTTCAGTGTGAGGGTAATGGGAAACAATTCTTTGAATGGAGTCGGACAGAGCATCAAATTCGTTAAAAGTTGAATTTCTGTCCAGATTTGGGCTCCGATAAATAAAACATGTGTGTATGATGCGCTTGTTTACCGAGAATTTTAACCACATGAAATTAAAATTTGTGTTTGAGCACAAACCATATTGTGGTTGAAGTTGGTACGCAACATCATTTCTTATGTATACGGCGAGACCATGGTGGAAAAAGAATAATGGTACTAAGTTATACCCAAACAGATGAAATTCTGACTGATCAGAATTCTCACCTATTTGGGTTTCGCTCAGTGCCAAGACAGCTGGCCTGTTTTTGACAGTGTGGACATACACGGCACAAACATTTTTTCTAAGCCCGCGAATATTGGTATAGTCGACCCTAAAAACACCAACCATTTTAACATTTAAAAAACAATAAAACACAAGTCAGACGAATATCTATGCTAAATGTTTGTTTATGAAACTAAAATAAAGTGTCAAGGAAAATCTTGATCTAAAGAACGATCGTAAAAGCTTGAACGTAGTAGATTTTTACGATAAAAATATGGTCGCGTTCTAAAGTTCCGCTCAGTTATGGATTGTTGAAGATTAGCGGCAGGCAACATTTTTGAGAGGCATGAAATAGGCATGAGATTTGAGGATGTTAGAATGGAGAGTGAAAGTTTTCTTTCTAATAAACGTATAAATGTATTGATGTGGGAAACTATGAGACGTTAGAGAGCTTAATTCTCCACGGAAATTTCCAAATCATGGTTAAGATGGAATTGGCTAAACTTTTTAAGACAGAGTAAAAAGTTCTCTGGTCAGAGCCAGTCGAGACAAATTTCTCAAACCAAAATCTTTCACAAGTTTTCTCTGTGCAATTAATTGAAAGCCGACGTAGTGGATTACGAGGCATAGAATACCCAATATACGGATGAATAAATAGATAAAAGTCGCGGTAAAGAATATTTCTAAATTATCCCTTTTGTTTACTAGTTAGTATCTCAAATACTGCATATTGGAGTTAGATTTATTTAAAAAAGCAACTTGTTTTTTTTAGGAATTTACAAGGCGGTTGAGTAATTTCACCGCCTTCGATTTTTTTCTTGCAAAGAAGATTCAATTTTTATTGCCGTCGATTTTTCTTGCACAAAGAAAAAAAAATAATTTTCACCGCTTTCCCGGCCAAAAATTTACCGAATTACCATGTCAACATAAAAAAAAACGGCGTACCTACCTTATATACTACAGAACAAAGAAACCAAAAACATATAGTCACCGTTTTGCCAAACTGAATCCAAGAGGAAGCGTAGCTTGGAGCGTTAGCGCGTCGAACAAAAAGCGCTCGAAGCAGGAGTTCGAGGTTCAAAAACCACCAATTGCCAATTTTGTTTTGTTTTAAATTTTGTTATTAAAATTTTTGTTTACATATTGAAGTAAATTAACGTTAAGTTTACCAAAAAAAAAGGAAAAAAAATAATTTAAGTTAAATTCCGGATGCTGGTAGCTCGGTCGGCTATAGAAAAAATTTAAATAAAAAGCATTAGATCGTGACGCGTACTGATAGAATTAAAATTTTCCATTCGCGTATGAGTATATATAATATATATAATTCAAGTGATTTAAAGAACATTTTAAAAGTAACAAGTGCAACAACGACAGACCATATCATCTTTGAGTCAATCCAAAAGACAGTGGCCACTTCTCAAGGAAATTCGGAGGTAATATTGGTATGCAATTTCATTTCATTTTTATTTACTTGAATAATATATTAAATATATACTTCGTAAAAATAGTACGCGCATAAAAAGGGGATAAAATGATAAAGTGAATAAAGAAAAAGAGGTATTGAATACCCAAATTTGTTAATAAATCGAAAACTTTTTAATTCGTTTTTAATAAAATTTTTTTGCGATCAGCAGCAGGGTTGCCACTCAAAAAATTTAAAATTAACTTTTTGTTACTTTGGATAAATTGAAATTGAGTTCATTTTTTTTATTGTTTTAATGATTTTGAAAATTTACATTGATAGTACATAATACATGTTTATATATTTTATATAAAAAAACAAACAAAAAATAATGACATATAATAAATATTGAAAGTGTATGCATTGCACTATGAATTGTGAATATTTTTTTTTAAAGAAGGGTGAGGAGAATGAAATGAGAAGGATGTGATTCCAACGGAGAAGGAAGCCATCTAAAGGGGTTGCTCTGGCGAGGGAGGCAACCAGGTAGGGTGGGTAGAGGCGATATCTCGCGCATCGACAAACAGCACGATGCAATGCTTACTCATTTTTTTCTGACGGGCAATAGGTTCAAGAACCACACCCAACGCTGAGCTAAGGGTTCGAAAACAATAGTCAGCATGAACCGTACGGCACAAGACAGCTCGTTACAAATTTGAGAAAGATCTAACAACACATTTGCTCAACGTAATTGAAGTGCTTCCTGTAAATTTCGAAATGGTCAAAAGTGCGACAAGGAAAAGTGAATTGTTACAGTCAGGCATCAGTACCATGAAAGCTGGGTGGAAAACTAGAAATCCGCCGGAACTAGTTCCATTTTATTCTAGAAGAGACGCACTAGCTGTTATCGAAGGATGTCTCATGTTCAACGACCGGATCGTTATTCCAGCTTGTTTACAAAATCGAATTCTGAGACAGTTGCATCGGGGTCACCCTGGTATCGAGCGAATGAAGACCATCGCTAGAAGTCATGTCTACTGGCCAAAAATAGACGAGGATGTAACTTCTTATGTACGCCAATGTCATTCATGCCCCAGCGCAGCGAAATCTCCAATAAAAACAACGCTTCAATCATGGCCTGTGACAACATCACCGATGGAGCGTATTCATATCGATATCGCTGGTTCAATAGATGGTTTTTACTATTTTCATTACAGTAGACTCATTTTCCAAATGGCTTGATGTGTTCCAGATTTCTATCATAACTTTTTCAGTCATCATTAGCAAGCTAGATGAATTCTTTTCTCATTATGGAAATAGTGATCAATTGGTTTCGGACAACGGAACCCAGTTTACGAGTTCTTATTTTCAAAGTTTTATGCAGTCCTGTGGTATCCAGCATCTTCGGACAGCACCTTTTCACCCACAATACAACGGACAAGCTGAGCGGTTCGTAGACACGCTGAAGCGAACGCTTAAAAAGCTTAAAAACGAAGGAACAAGCCTAAATAACTTGGAAACATTTTTGCAAACTTACCGTTCCACTCCAAATCGAAATGCAGTTGATTTCAAATCGCCAGCCGAGGCATTCATCGGGAGGAAAATTAAAACTTCTTTGGATCTGTTAAAACCTAAAAAACAAATTTCAACAACACCGAATGAAAAACAAAACCATCAATTTGAGAAGCCACATGGCGCTAGGAACAGGCAGTTCATTCCAGGTGTTTTGGTCTACGCTAAGATCTACCGAAACAATAAGCAACATTGGGTACCAGGAACAATCATTGAACGCAAATGCTCCGTAAACTACATCATCTTGGTCATTGATGAAAACAAAACACGACTCATTCGTTAGCATACAAAACAAATTAAATTCAGATATGCGGATATCCCTCAAAAACAAAAGTCGTCAAATGCATTTTCACATAGCCAGCCGGAGGGTGAAGTATCTCAAGAAATTTCAAAGCAGTTCCTGATTATGGAGTAGCCCGTAATGGCTCGATTTCTGAAGATTCAGATCACTCCAGAACCAGTAAGAACAAGATCATCATGCAGAAGCGTTCGAGCCCCTGGGTGGATGAAGGACTATAATCTCTCTTAAGTAAGGGAGGTGTTGACAACCCTGGAAATATTGGTTTTCGATTTATGGCTGTTTTTGTGAGTTATTAAAATTTAAAAATTCTTACTAAAATTGTTATATCTCATGAATTAATACAAATAAACATAAACAATAAATATACACATAAGGAAAAAATTTTGTCAAAAATGTATAATTCCTGATTTCGCTTTTGTTAGTTCAGCCGGTGTATTTCTTTTACATAAACTACTTTGCGTTTGTTCAACACATCGTTTGACCGCTGAGTGAAAATTAGTTTTTGTGTTGCGCAACAAATTAAAACAATTTCTAAATAATACGTTTTGAATACAATAATATGGTATGTCCACGTAGTAATTTGGGCCGATCAACTCGGAAAGTTGCAGCTAGAAAAGTAGCCAGAGTTGCTCAAACAGATCATGAACGAACTGATGTTAATGCGGTTAATCGGCGTTATGCACAACGAATAAATTTGGTGCGTGTTGCATTTAGGTATGATTCAAATCTGAATTATGCTTCTCTTGATGTGGTTTCAATTGGATTAAATACAGTTGTGTGCAGTCATTGCAAGGAAATCAAATTTAAACATGAAACTCCTGGATTGTGTTGGGCAAGTGGTCAAGTGAAATTGCCCGAATTGAATTCACCACCAGAGCCAGTCCGGTCATTGCTCATTAGTGGAACGCCAGAATCTAATCATTTTTACTTGCGATCCTTGGTTTAAAAATGTTTATTTGATATCTAAGAACAGGGCTCAGTAAACAGAGTGAGTGGTGTTATTTTGTATGTAGTGAGCCAGTGTCATATCAATAGATATCCCCGTTTTGTTGGAAGTTGATGAAGTTGGTTGGTTTTGATCAATACTAGCTTAAGGGTGGATGGAATTCGTTTTACACATTTTTGATTTATTGCCTGGGTGATATCGGCATCAATGAGAGGTTTTCTGAAGAAGACTAGTTTTGGGGCTAACTTCAATGTCAGCTTCGGCAAACAAATTTTGTATCGGTGACGTTGGAAAGGCGTTAAGGCATCTTCTCACTGCTTGATGGTAGGTGGTTTAATGATATTAAGTGTTGATTTGGGGCATTTACCGTAAATATATATTCCAAAATCAATTTTGCTTAATACTAAGGTTTTTGTTATGTGAGAAAGAGTATTTATATGGACGTTACTTTTAATATTGCTTAAGTATTTGATGATATTGGTTCTCGCAGCTAGGTTTTTTCTTAATGATAAACAATGTTCTTTCCAGTAATATTTATTATTAAAAATTAATCCTAGAATACTTAAATTATTTACATTAGGAACAGGTATATTATTTACATTAAACGTAAGATTAGGACAGTTAAGTTTTCGGCAAATGTGAAGTAGTTTACATTTTTCTAATGATAGTTTTGCGCCGGATTCTAAAGACCATGTTTGAAGTGTCGCTAATGGCATTAAGAAAGAGGTTTTTGCAGATAGTTAAATCTGAAATTTTACTGAAAATATAGACATCGTCAGCGTAAGGGCAGTGGTCTAGTGGGTTATGCATTTCGAGTAAATTACTTATGTCTTCGAATGCTATAGTGAATAACATTACCGATAGGGGAGATCCCTGCGGTATACCGTTTTCTAATGGGTATGTTTTGGAAAAGCAGTTATTAATTCTTGACGAGAATTTTTTCATTCCATTCCAATTTTTTAATTTGTTTAAAATCACATGTTTCCCGATTCGATCAAAAGCCTTCTTGATGACTAATGACAGTACGGATACATGGTTCTTTGACGATATGGCTTTTGAGATGTAATGGTCTAAATGGAGGTCGGCGTCTAGACAGCCTTTATTTGGTTTGAACTGTTTAGGAGATATACATTTTTTAGATTCAGCGAACCAAAATAAGCGCTTCGCCACAATTTTTTCTAAGATTTTCGATAGACAAGAAATTAATGATATGGGATGATAGCTTTCAATCGGGATTCTGTCCTTATTTGGTTCAGGGATAGAGATTAAAATGGAAATTTTCCAGTTTTTGGGTATCGTTGAGGTATCAAGAATGTAATTACAGAGTTGGATTACTCTGAACTTCACGACTAGAGGCAAATTTTTAATCATTGGGTACGAAATTCTATCCCTTCCTGGAGTTTTTCCCTTAGTTCTGGTGAGACACGATTCGAATTCGATAAGCGATATATGTTTTTCGATTGACGAAGCAAGGTGAATGTTATTTTGTTCTGGCGTGTAATTGATGACTTAACTTTTTTTTAATCTGAAGTTTGAATGAAAATATGTATCGCTTGAATAGTGGGACCATGATTTAGCAAAGCAATCGGCCATATGTTTTGTGTCCGAGATAATTTCATTTTGTGATAGAATACTAAAAATGTTGGATGGTGAAGAGTTGCCTGTAAGGCGTTTAACATTTTGCCATATTTTTGAAGGCGTGGTAGACACGATTCGAATTCGATAAGCGATATATGTTTTTCGATTGACGAAGCAAGGTGAATGTTATTTTGTTCTGGCGTGTAATTGATGACTTAACTTTTTTTTAATCTGAAGTTTGAATGAAAATATGTATCGCTTGAATAGTGGGACCATGATTTAGCAAAGCAATCGGCCATATGTTTTGTGTCCGAGATAATTTCATTTTGTGATAGAATACTAAAAATGTTGGATGGTGAAGAGTTGCCTGTAAGGCGTTTAACATTTTGCCATATTTTTGAAGGCGTGGAGTTAGAATTTATTTGTGCTGTGAATGAAATATTTTTCAACAGATCTACCAATTGTGATGGTAGTAGTAATTGGGAAGTGGTCACTGTTATGAAGTTCGGGAAGAATTTGACACGATATTGGGGGACGAGCTCAGGAGAGCAGCAAGTTATATCTATATTTGAAAATGTACTTTGTTTTGATAGGTGGATAGGCGATCCATCGTTCAAAAGTATTAGATTTGAGTTTATTAAAAACTCTTCAATTAATTTTGAAAAGTTTTGATGTGGATGAATGTATATACCTATGTATGTAATTTTGGTTTGAAGATGAAGTCGAAGCAAAATCGAGTTGATGGGTCGAATTTTTTGCGGTATATTTTTTTTAACGAGTAGACATATTCCTTGTGTACATGTGTTGTTACTACCTAGATTTAAAAAATAGCCATTATAGCTCTTTGGTACGATTGGAGATGAATCGAAAGGTAAATGTGTTCCTTGTAGAGATACAAGACATGGATTGAGTTCTTTAAGTAAAACATTTAACTCGTCAAAGTTATTAAAGAAACCTTTCATATTCCATTGCAGAATATTGAGAGTTATGTTTTTGGATTGGTAGGGTTCACACTGCCTTTTTTGCGTGAAGCAAAGTATGCGTGTTCACTAGTGCCCGGGTTATTTGTTTTTTCTTTGAATTTGTTTTTCGATTGTGAACGGATATTTTGTAGTGATGTGTTGTTAAGTTGATCGGGCGAGTAAGGCCGCCGTGCCCCCGATCCCCGGAAGCGCCCGTCAGTCCGTTATTGGATAGGCAAGCGCGCCTGACAAGCGGTGGGGATCGCGGCCTTGAGTTTAAGCCATACAAATTTTAATAATTCTGTTTCATCATCAGATATGTTCATAAAGCAATTATTTTTTTGAATTAAATTATTGGTTAAATAAGAGATAGGTCATTTTGAAATACATTTGTTATTTAGATGTTCTGTAGTTGAAGGGTTTTGATTAAGATTATTACTTTTGTTTGGATTTTTCGGTTGTTTTTGTCTCCATGTTGTGTAGGTAAATCAAATACTAAAAGAAATATAAAAAAAAATAAATTTAATTTGATTTTTATTTTTATTTATAAAAATTTTTAATTTTTAAAAAGTTTTTTCGTCACAACATTAATTATTTTGAAAACTACGCGTTTCGGGCTATATGCCCATCATCGGGTTTTAATTTAAACTTTAAACTAGTTTTTTATATTTATTTTAGTAGGGAGATTTTAGGGAGATGCTATTGTTATAATTTAAATTGTTGTTGGCTGGGAGTATTGCTGAAGTAGTTTGGGCTATTGCTGTACTAGTTTGGGCTGGTGAAGATTGTTTACCAGAGTTTTTTGTTTGTTCGGTTTGTTTTGTTAAGGAGATGCTATTGTTATAACTTGAATTGTAGTTGGTTCGGAGTATTGCTGAACTAGTTTGGGATATTGCTGCACTAGTTTGGGCTATATCTGCACTAGTTTGGGCTGGTGAAGGTTGTTTTTCAGAGTTTTTTGTTTGTTCAGTTTGTTTTGTAGGTTCGGTTGAGGGGTTATGGATTTTGGCGGTGTTGGTTTTACGGGATATATGAGAGTATGTATTTACATTAGATTGATTTTATAATAATGGGTTTTGCTGGAGCACTTTTTTCTTGTTTCGTAGTAAGTATCTCATTATTTTATATGTACTTGGGGCAGTCTAAGGAGGAGGAGGGATGGGACCAATTGGCGCACATACTACGTGCGCAAGCGGTGTCTTGGTGTGGTGGTAGATTGCATGTAGCGCAAGTAGGGTCTTTGCCAAGTTTCTTTGTGTTACCAAGCAATCGGCAGTTCCTACACCTCATAGGGTTGGGAATATATTCTTTGACCTGGGCTTTGTACCAACCAATTACAACTGTGGAAGGAGGTTGATAGAGGTCAAATGTAAATAACATAAGGCCAGATGGAGTGCGATTATTACTGCCTTCAATTTGTTTGGTAAATTTATAGACTTCGGTTACGTTTTGTGTTTGCATTTCGGCAACAATTTCTGATTCTGGGACGTTTTTGAGCCAGGGAGCATATACTACGCCTTTTGAAGAGTTTAGAAGATTGTGATATTTAACCTGCACTGGGCACATATTTGCAATGTTTGTAATTTTCATAAGCTTTTCGGCAAATTTGTTTATTTTCTTGCTAGAAAGAGGATACTGCCATCACGTAGTTGTGTGATGTTTTCGTATTCAGTTCTTACTGCGTCGATAGCCTTTTTTTTATCACAAACACACTGATGGATGAGATGGGAGTCTCATCGCTTTTTTGCGATATAACCACGAATTTAGGATTTTTGGAGATGGGAGGTAGAAATTCTTCAAGATTTATATTTTTTTTTTACTTTTTTGCTGGTGGGTTAGATAGAAGGGTATCAGGCGATAGCCCTGCATATCCCATCCCTCTAGATTTAGACCACATAATGGGGAACTCCACAGGAGGAGACCAGTCGAGACGTGCAAAAAGTTTGGTTTTGTTTCAAAGAAGCTCCTAGAGAATTTAATCACTACTGTGACCCAAAATTAAAAAAAAAAAAATTTTTTTTTGGAAATCATTTTTTTTTTTTGAAAACTCATAGATTTTGTTCAAAACTTCGTATTTGGTGATTTTTTTCCATTATCTTGAATAGTTAGAAAAAACCATTTCTCTAAAATAAAAAACAACGGTACCTCCCATACAAATATTAAAAAACCGTTAAAAAAATTATTTCTCGAAAACGGCTCCAAGAATTTTTATTAAAAAAATTGTGTTCTAAGATTAGTACAGTTCACTTTTAAATAAAAAAAATTTTTTTTTGCTTACTTATTAACGGTACTTCCCATATAACCACTTTTCATATCTTCGACTTTCTCAATATTGGATAAACCGTTAAAATAAATTTGTTTAACAACTGCTCCCGAAAATTGTAAATAAGACTGATTACTCAAGTTTTCAAAAAAAAAGTTTTTCTATTTTTAAAAAATAAATTAAAATTTTTTTTTGAAAAATCGATTTTTCAAAAACCAGTCACAGAATTTTTCTTTTATTTGAATTTTATGTGTATATTAATAATATCTTCAAAATGGCGTTTCAAATTTTTTTACAGAAAAAATTTATTTATTTAACCGCTCCAACGATTTTTGATTTATTGTTTGATATATTCTTATTTATCTATGAATTCAAATGACATCTTTAATTTCCTTAGAACTATAATGACTAAGCAATATAAAAACATTTAAGTATGTGTATTATCCATTTAATTCTACCTTATTATTATTCCCTATTTACTAAATATAATGTAGGCCCTGTACATATGTATATATATACATAATATGTGTCTTGAAAAATCACATGAATCTTATTTATGCATATTGCACCTAAAATATAAAGTTATATGCATATAGCTACCTACCCACCAACATCCTTCATTTTCATTATTATGTTTTTTTTAAATTAAATGTTTGCGCGCACTAAAGGGGTTTTGACTACTCTTAATATGAACAAGCACAGTGCGAGCGTTAGGAAATTAGGGAAGGATGCAAGAGGAGATACCGATGCACATTGGTTTTGAATTTCTGAATACCAAAATGGGAGGGGAAAATAGAGCCGGGTAAAGTATTGCACATTCGCGTCATTAGGTATATATGTATATGTAGATACATTTTACTCTTCTAGCTTACATAATTAAAATCCATAACTTAGATTTAAATATACATTTGTAGGCAGGTACACCTATTTAACTATTCCTTGAATCATCCATTTCACAATTCATTATACTAAGAATCAAGTTAATCTTACCTACATAGGCTTTTAAACTGCATAGGATAACACCTCACTAACCAAACCTCAATGGTTAGCTACATTAAAGTTGTTAGCTACAAGAGTAAGTTCGTGCGATCCATCCGTGTATGGTTTTATATTATTTCTACAACACTAAAACACGTCTTTACTTTTAATAACTAACTGAATATTTAAACTACTCGTATTTACAAATGTTTGGAATCTTCTAGACCAAACAAAGGGCTCTCAATATTCAAACATAAAAATATTGAAAATAATTTAGCAGGGATGTTTTAAAATAATTCGTAGCTAGATAAATAGATGAAGTTAAAAATAATAATAATAATATACATAGATTTCTAGATGTCTTTATTGATATCGCCACAGTACTCACCTTCCGGACTTCAAGTTGCAAAACGACGAAGTCGAATTATCCGGCCTTTGCGATTCGTCTGATTAGTGACTGGAAGTGCTTCTTCACTTGATTTGGTTTTCTGGGAGATTTTATTTGGTAACGGATCTTCAGGTGAATTTATGTAGTCATGATTTATGATATGGGCTGGTTTGATTCGATCGATGGATAGATTAATAATTTTGTTGTTTTTCACCACTTTGAAAATTTTTGCTGATTTTTCTTCAACCTTGTAAGGTCCATCGCATGGTGGTCTTAAAGAAGGTCTGAGAGTGTCATTGCGAATAAAGACGTGATTTGGACTCTCGAGTTTTGGAAAAATTAAAGTTTTGTTCTTCTGTTGGTTGAATATTATGCATATTGTTAACTAACTCTCTTACAAAATCTGTTTGTGGTGAAATCTTCGATGGCACAATCATGTCGCCTAGTAATTTAAGTGTAGTTCCGTAAACGAGTTCTGCTGGTGTTGACTTGATATCAGGTTTAAATGTAGAACGAACTCCAAGGAGGATGATTGGCAACTGAGGAGACTGATTTTGAGAATTAATGCACATGATTGAGGTCTTGAGTGTGCGATGGAATCTTTCGATGATGCCATTTGCTTGTGGGTGGTAGGCGGTTGTACGAAGGTGTGTGATACCCAGTGCGTTAGATAGTTGATTGAATAGATGTGATTCGAACTGTCTAACCTGGTCAGTAGTGGTTCGTAATGGAATGCCAAAATGTTTAATTCATCTGTTTAGTTAGGCAAATGCTACTGTGTCTGCGTTCATACCACTGATTGGGATCGCTTCCGGCCACCTCGTAAAACGATCTATGATTGTTAGGCAGTATTTGAAATCGTTTGATGGTGGTAGCGGGCTGATCAGGTCGAAATTAATTTGTAGTGAAGACATGTGTCTACTCACCTTTGTGGTCTGACATGACACGCAATGCTCTACAAATTTTCCTATGTCATGGTCCATTTTGCTCCGGACGAAACGTTGTTCTATAATGTGTGATGTAGCATTTTTTCCAGGATGTGCAATATTATGGAACTTAGCAATGACTTGTAGGCGGCAAGCTTGGGGCACAAATGGGCGTGCTGCTGAGTCGGAAATATCGCAGATGATTGTTAAATTGCATTGCGGAAGTAGAACTGATTTAAGCTGGAGTTATGTTGTGTTTGATCTGAGCAATGCTTGTAACTCATCAGAAGATTTTTGTTGATTAGCGATTTCCTCATAGTCAATTGCCGCGTCCGAGTTTATATGCAGAGCGTTGATTCGAGAAAGTGTATCGGCTGTAATATTGTCATTGCCAGCTAAGTGAACGATTTGTGTTGAGAACTGCGAAATGAAATCCAAATGGCGAATCTGTCTGGGCGATGAATTGTTCATTTTGCTGAAAAATGCGAAGATGAGTGGCTTGTGCTCCGTTGCTATGGTGAAGTCACGCCCTTCGAGTAAATAACTGAAGTGTTTAATGGCTGAGTATATTGCAAGGAGTTCTATATCGTATGTGCTGTACTTGTTTGTTTATTACTTTCACTTGCAATCCAAAATGGACGGAGTTTAATGAAAATTTGTTTACTGGACAAAATTCAACCAATCGCCATGATATTACTGCCCGTGTGTTTAACCAAACGTTTAAGGTGCTGATGAATTTCATTTTGAAAAGCGAAATTTTTGGTAAAACCATGTTGGATGTACTCAGTTGAATGGCAAAAGCGTGGTTGCCGCATGCACATATCCTTATTTGGTTGGTTGACAAAATCACATCAGATCAAGTGGATGCTGTGTTTTCTGCAGAAATATCTGATCCGGCTGTTGATCCGGAGTTGTATAATGTTGTTGTGCGGAATATGATCCATGGCCCCTGTGGCGAAAATAACATTCATTCTACATGTATGGTTAATGGAAAGTGTACTAAACGATATCCGAGAACTTTAGTGTTGGATAATCACTGAAATTGATGGCTATCCGTTGTATCGTCGGCGATCTGTTGAAGACAATGGTCGATGTATTACCATCACAGTACAAGGTCAAGATGTTGCAGTCGATAATCGTTGGATTGTACCGTACAGTCCGTTGCTATCGAAGGTATTCAAAGCGCATATTAACGTTGAATATTGTAATTCTGTTAAATCGATTAAGTATATTTGCAAATACGTCAACAAAGGCAGTGATATGGCAGTGTTCGGAGCTGCTCATGCGAGTAGAAATGATGAAGTGTTTCAATATCAAATGGGACGATATATCAATAGTAACGAAGCAATTTGGCGTATATTTTCATTTCATATACATGAAAGACATCCAACAGTTCTTCATCTTGCTGTAATTATTGAAAATGGTCAACGTTTGTACTTTACAATTGCAAATGCTGCTGATAGAGCACTTTCACCACAAAATCTTTTTTTAAATTGTGTGCAGTTGATACTTTTGCCAGAACGTTATTATATGCTGAAGTATAAACACATTTTACTTGGAACGCATCAAAAAGAGTTTCAGAGACGTAAGCAAGGAATACCTGGCCGTGTTTATACTATGCATCCGAACAATGATGAATGTTTTTATTTGCGGTTGTTATTGGTTAATGTACGTGTGCCTAAATCGTTTTCTGATTTACGAACAGTTGAAGGAATATTATGTGCTACGTACCGAGAAGCTTGCCAAAAATTAAATTTGTTGGAAAATGATGTGCATTCGGATGAAACTCTCGCTGATGCATGCGTAAGTGATCATCCAAATCAAATACGTACTTTGTTTGCAATTATTTTGGCTACGTGTTTTCCATCATATCCATTGCATTTATGTACAAAGTATCGAGACTATTTATCGGAAGATATATTGCATCGAGTTCGTCGATTGACTTTTGATCCAATGTTGGACTATACACATACAAATTTACAATGATGCATTGATTATGATAGAGATTTGTGTTTGGGCATTTGTAATAAAGCATTAGCACAGTTGGGATTGACATCACCTAATCGTTCTATGGAAATTTTCGAGCTGAAGCTGCAAAAGAATTGCATACAATTGCGTCCAATTAAATGCATATGTTGTGGAGAATCATCCGAATTGAATGTTGAACAATCATTCGAGCTGTGGTGATTTTTATTTTTTGGATGCACCAGGTGGTACTGGCAAAACATTTTTAATTTCATTAATGTTGGCCATGTTGCGTTGTACAAATAAAGTTGCGTTAGTATTGGCATCTGTAACCGAAATTGCCAACCATAACTCAAATTGAGCTCGGGATATTATTTATAAAACAAAAGGAAAAGAAAAAGAAACTTTCGCGACGGCAAAACAATGGACAATCCAATCTCAGAGGATTTCCGAGAAACGTCATATAATTGGCGGAATGTATTTGAGAACTCATGTAAGGGAAGGTAATAGTTTATTTAAGGCAATCTAGTTGTGGATTGTATTCTAACCCTAAATCGATGTAAACTAAGGGTACCGTAGACTCTTTTCGAGACGAGTTGAAGAGATTTGTAGAGGCGGGATTTCAAGATTTATTTGGCGAGAGGGAAGTTTCAGCTCTAGGGAGCCTATAGAGTATTGGAAAATATAAAGTCTTAAGGAAACATGCAAATGTGCAGTTTTATTGCAAATGGCATATAACCTTAACACGAATACCTTTTTTTGTTTCTAACCGACATTTAAAGCGAACAGTTGCTCTTTGCGATCAGCGGCCATTTTTTTTAACAAAGAAAAATTTGTGCAAGTTTTGCAATTAAAAATTTAAAGCCGGGGTGAATTAAAAGACCATCAAGCTGAAGAAGTCAAATTTTAGTTATCCAGAGTTGGAGCCATATAAAAAAAAAGGAAAAAGGGGCTAAAGAATTCAAAGGAGAATCAATCAAATCGGCGAGAATGATAATTCGTTCACCACCCAAAATTTAAGCCAGCATCCTTCAGGAATTCCGACAGACAAAGAAAATCCCACCTACCAGGGTAGCATAATAATGCGGGAATTTAGCGGTGCTATACCGAATCTTTCCTCCCGTTTCATATTGCCTAATTAGGCATTCTCGTCAATCAAACGTTGATAGCCACGGTCGTTGAGACGTGGGCGATCGTTGAGAGTGTGCGGAGGTTACCGGTTCAAATATCGCCAGCTGCCAAAGCCAAATTTATTTTTTTTATTCTATAATATTAATTAGAATATTTTTTTTTGTTAAACTCAAGGATTAGTAGAGTAATTATTTTAAATTGTAAAGTAGTTTTTCCGGTCTGTTGGTTCCCGCGTTGCTGGTAACTGAGATCATTCATCGCATCTAATGATTTCGAGAACCATACGCAATTAAGTTGTACATCGTTCGCGTAGTAATCCTATATATATATATATATATATATACATAAAACTTTAAAGAGTATTGCAGCACAGCACAAAGAAAAGCATCAATATCATCTACAATTCCGATTGCAGTGGCCACTTCAACCGGAAGCTAGGGTGAGTTTTATGTATCTATAATATAATTTTGGTAACATATATTTATATATCTATATAATACTTAATCAAACAATATAAAAGTATTGAGCGCTAATAGATCGGGTGGGGTTGAAGAGGGGATCAATGCAGTAAAGTAAAGCAAACAAAAAAAAAAACAAAAAAAAAAAAAAAAAAGGGAGTTTAAAAATCCCAAGTTTGCGATAAATTGAAATTCATTTTAAGTCAGTTCGATGAAAGTTTTCGGTGTCCAGCTACAGAGTTGCCAACGTATAGAATTCAACTATTTTTGCTATGGATTTCTTGATATAAATGAATTAGGTAAATTTGTACTATATGAATTTTAAATTAATTCTTGCATTATAGCATATTTTTTTTGCAATAAAATTATCAATTAAAATGAAAACTATAACTTTTAATCTCATTAAGAGGCAGTTCTTTTGGGAATTTATGATGAGTGATTAATTTCCAAATAAAGGGATGGAAAGGAGGAAGAGAGGAGGGATGGATTGAATGAGAAAGAGGTCCAGTAAAGGGGTTGCTCTAGCGAGGGAAGCAACCAGGAAGGGAGGGAACTGTGTAAATTTCTCGCGCACAAACTCCATCTGAGTGAATGGTCTGGCATTATTTTTTTTTTGTGATGAGCTGTTGGTCTACGAACCACTCCCGACGCTGAGCTAGGGGTTTAGGACGTGCCAGAAAGGACCGAGAAGCAAACAAGCCCGTTACAAAATGGCGCCCAACGTGATTCACACTATCTGGAGATCGTGTGTATCGATATTATTAGAGCCGATGCAATTTTTTTTATTAGTTTCGAAAAATTTTATTTTTTTTATTTCATAATTTTACAATAATTTAAATTCATTTTTTTATTTACTGTGATTAATCTTGGCTTCATATTTCTGGTGAGTCCCGGTTACTGGGGAGGAAAGCACTTGCTACCGCGTTGCCACAAGAAAGGTGAAACAATGAAAATACCTACAACACAATGAATAAAAGTGGGATAAAAATTTCGAGTCTTTGAGTATCGGTATTAAAAGTACTCAAATAGCAGGATACTTAAACCCATTTTTTTGTATACCTAAATTTTAACCCTAAAAGAGACCCGTGATGTGATACACGTCTTCGGAGACCTTTACAAGTTTTTTATTCTCTTTACGTTTTCAGATGCCTTCGCTGATGAAAAATTTGTCGGTGGTTGCCCTGCAAACAACCAAAAGTTAATTTTCTGTAAATTTTACTAGTTTCAATAGTTAATATAGCTTGTTTTAATTTTTTTGCTCATTTTTTTTTGGCTAGCAGTACGATGACCTCTTCTCGTTCCCTTCGTCATTCTTCGAAAATCCGAATTTTCATCCCTTTACGTTTATGAATATATATTTTTAAGATTTTTATTAAAATTTTTAAATTTCCATTGGAGAATTTGAAATCATTTTTAGTTTGTTCTTAAAGTTTTTTTTATTATTCCATTTTTGGAAAAGTTCACTTAGGTTTTGATTATTCTAATCAAACCTGTTTTTTTTATTATTGGTTTTTGGTGATATGGAATTAATGATTTTTGATTTGAACAAGAATTTAATGGTTTTAAGTCTGATTGCGCAAAAGCAAAGCCTTCATTCCCGATATTATCTTGCCAAGTTAGTTTTCAGTGACAAATTTCTTTTGTTTAGGATTCTCAGCTGGGGTTGGAAGTTTAGTCAGGCTAGCTTTAGAATTTTAATTGTTTTTGACTTTGGGAATCACAAGATTAGTTTTAAATTTCCGGAATACTCAATCTGCTTGTGAAAAGATTGAGGAGGGTTTTGAAGAGGAATGAACAGGCGGCGGATTTCAATTTACGACGAATTAAGCGTTATTCACACACATTCAGAAGCTAATTTTGAGGATTTTTATCGCAGATTTCGAAATACAGTCGAACGATTCAATTTGGATAACACGTTTAGCTTTTCCGAAAATTTAAACTCTTTAGCTTCGAACTCAACATTTAATATGTCGAACGAGAATAGTTCGTCTAACGACTTGAACAGGGCTCAAAATGGTGAAAGCGAAGAAAATGAAGTTCGTATTAACGGTCAACGAAATGATCCAATGGAAGAGTTGGTGTCCAGGATCGAAAGGGGTATGGTAGAGAATCAAATTAGAATGTTTCAGCAAATGGATGTTTTCATGGTCAACGTGATAAAAAGATTAGAAAATTTAAATATACCGGTGGCGACACCAAATGCTGCTTCTAGAGCTAATCATCTTAGTGCCGGTGCGGCTGAGGTTCGAGGTTTTTACGCTCCAGCGCACCGAAATTCCAACTCTTCATCGATGTTTTGCGCTACTGAGTTCTGCAGGCTAGACAGATGGAACATTAAGTACGACGGTACTGAAAATGTTAACGATTTTCTGTTCAAAGTTGATAGGATGCAGAAATCGTCGAATTACAGCGATGAAAAAATAACTGCAAATTTCCACATTTTGTTAACCGGAAAAGCCTATAATTGGTGTTGGGCCTTTCTGCGCAGAAATCCAAATGCTAAACTGGCCGACGTTAAGACGGCGATGAAAAAGGAGTTTGGGCGTTTAGAAAGCGACGTAGAAATCTACATGCGTTTGCTCACGCGAAAGCAAGGCGTCAAAGAAACTTTTGACGATTTTTATAGTTCCATCGTTTTGCTAAATGATCGTTTAAAAGAGCCTTTTGACGAACGGAAGATGGTGGATGTTATACGTAATAATGCCAAGGACAAAATTGGTGAAATACTGCTATCAGCTGAAGTGAAAACTCTTTAGCAGCTGAGAATCAAAGCCCGAGAAGCTGAGAGGTTCTTGGCGAAGAGAACTCCTCAAAGGACGGTCCACGAAATAGCCCTCGAAGAAAATCCACAAGAGCTTGACCAAAACGAGGCGGAAATCGCAGCCATAGCGGCAAGGCGAAAATCGGTTTCGACGGCCAATTACGTTTGTTGGAATTGTGAAGGTAAAGGTCACGCGTACCATTTTTGCCCTTCACAAACCAGAAATTTGTTTTGTTTTCTGGGTGGTGCGAAGGGTGTTAATACTGTTCAGTGTGGTAAGCACTCGGGAAACGTGCCGAGGGACGAAAAGAAGAGTGGGGAAATTCGTCCTCCACAAAACCAACCCAACCCACTTAATTAGAATCGAAAACATGTTCCATTATTAGGTCAGAAGTCGCTGTTGAAAACGTTCCTACTAAGATCTTGGAACGAACCCCTCCGATAAGTTCTGATATTCTTACGTCTCATCCAGTCGAAGTTCATGCACTGGTCTCTTCATGAGCGAAAGCAAAAGTATTATAAAGTTCGATCTCGAATTTTCGGGAATAACGGAGATTTTGCTAGCGCTCATATAAAAAATTGTCGACGTCGGTTTCGTAGTCGAAAAAAGTTACGAAAACAGATTGTAGAAACGATTATATCGTCAAATACAGATGGTAGAATGTATACAGATGTCCTGTTGAAGAACGAGTCAGTGTTGGGCTTGTTAGACAGTGGGGCTTCGATATCTGTGTTAGGACGGGAGTGTTGGGATTTGGTGAAAAGAATTGGTGTAGAAATCAAGCCATATAAAAACATTGTAAGAACTGCAGACGGTAAGACTCACAAGATCGTTGGATTTTGTGACATTGAGACGAAGTACAATGGCATTACGAAGCGTCTTTCTTATTACCTTATTCCCAACCTAACGCAAAGACTGTATTTGGGGATGAATTTTTGGCGGGACTTTAACCTTATGCCACAAATGAGCGAAATTGAAGCCGACGTCAGACCCAGTGAAGGAGAGATAAATTTCAAGGATGAGGCTGAGTTGATGAAATTAACACCCGAACAAAAATTTCAACTGAAGAATACCAAAAAGTTATTTCCTAACTTTGTCGTGCTAGGGCTGGGTAAGACTCCTCTCGGCTGTCATGTGATAGATACAGGAAACGCGGTTCCAATCAAATCGCGACATTATCCATTGTCTCCAGTTCGACAGGAAGAACTTTACAAGGAGTTAGACCGCATGTTAGAGCTTGGGGTTATTGAGGTTAGTAACTCACCTTGGAGTTGCCCTGTAGTGTTAGTGAGAAAGTTCGTCTATGCCTGGATTTTCGAAAAGTCAACGCAGTCACCGTTAAGGATGCGTATCCATTGCCACATATTGAAGGTTTACTCAGTCGAATCAAAGACACGCATTTTATTTCTGGTATCGAACTAAAGGATGCCTATTGGCAAATACCACTCGACGAAAAATCGCGAGACAAAACAGGTTTCGCAGTGCCGGGTAGACCGCTCTACCAGTTCAAAGTTATGCCTTTTGGTTTGAGTAATGCTGGCCAAACTATGAGTAGGGTCATCGATCAAGTTGTTCCAAGTTCACTTCGTGAGAATGTTTTTGTTTATTTGGATGACTTATTGATATGTACTGCTGATTTTCCATCGCATATTCGGGTCCTTAACGAAGTGGCTGCTTGTCTGCGTAGGGCAAACTTAGCTATTAACCTCGATAAGAGCAAGTTCTGCATGCGGGAGATTAAGTACCTAGGATACATTGTCGGCCAAGGTATCTTAAAAACGAATCCTGAAAAAGTAGAAGCAATGGTTAACTTTCCTATACCCACAACCCTAAGGCAAGTTAGGAGATTTTTAGGTTTAACTGGGTGGTATCGGAGGTTTATAAAAAATTATTCTGATCTGACAGCGCCCTTAACGGATTGTCTAAAAAAGAAAAAGTTTAAGCTAACGCCCGAAGCATTAGATGGGTTTAAGAGATTGAAGGCGGCACTGTCCTCAGGACCGGTATTATCGCAACCCGATTTCACCAAGTCTTTTTACTATTCAGTGCGATGCATCTTCAGAAGGAGTAGGTGGTGTCCTTTTTCAGTTGGATGAGAATAACAATGAGAGACCACTAGCGTACATGTCCAAGAAGCTTAACAAGGCCCAGAAGAACTACACGGTTACGGAACGGGAATGTCTAGCAGCTGTGCTGAGTATGCGAAAATTCCGACCTTATGTTGATGGATTGCCTTTCAAAGTCATAACGGACCATTCCAGCATTAAATGGCTAATGTCGATGAAAGAGTTAAGTGGAAGACTCGCTCGATGGAGTTTGGAGCTCCAAGGCTATGACTTTTCTATCGAACATCGAAAGGGATCCCTCAACGTGGTACCAGATACTCTATCCCGTATGGATATGGAAGAGATATCAGCAAAGGGAACCGTAATAGGGAATGGACTTGCTGAGTCTTCTTCGGCAGAGATATGTCTAGATATTGATCTCGACTCGGTTGAGTTTGATTCGGAGCAATATGCCCAACTGAGAAAGAGCATCGATTCAAATCAATCTGCGCTCCCGGACCTAGTTGTATCGGACAAATTTATTTACAAAAGAGTTAGGTTCATGACTGGTGGGGTGGACGAAGAAGATTCACTTTGGCGTCTTTGGTTGCCTGATGCACTCACTCGCAAATGCATTGAATTGTCTCATAATACAAAGTTGAGTTGTCATAGCGGTTTCTTCGTCCTCCAATCGCCAAGCAGATTGTATCTGAAAGGCCTATTCAACGATTATATATCGACTTCTTGGGACCATATCCTCGGACAAAACATGGAAACGTGTATGTCTTCATCGTATTAGACCATTTCACCAAATTCGTTTTCTTGAAAGCTTTGCCTAAAGCGACGTCCTCAAAAATAGCGCATTTTCTGGAAACAGAAATTTTTCATACTTTCGGCACCCCTGAATTAATTCACTCCGACAATGGACGTCAGTTCGTGTCCCATCAGTTCCGAGACTTTTTGGCGAACTACGGCGTGAAACATGTACGAACGACATTGCATTCACCACAGGCTAACAATTCCGAACGAGTTAATAGAGGGGTCTTGAGTAAGCTTAGAGTCATGATATCAAAAGAGCAAAACGATTGGGATGTACATTTATCTAGTATAGCATGTGCATTGCGATCAGACATGCACGATTCATTAGGGTGTCAACCTTACTACACTCTTTTTGGACAAAATATGATATCGCATGGCTCTAGCTATCGGATACTGCGTGATTTAAAAGCACTACAAGACCCAGAAATGTTAGCTCTGCCGGATACACTAAAAACTACATTGGCCAGACAGAAGTTGTCGGATAATTTATTCAGGGCACACGTTAAGTCAAGAAACACTTACAATTAACGATCCAAACCTGTGGTGTATCGGGAAGGCCCAGAAGTGTTCCATCGAAACTTCGCTCAAAGTAATTTTGTCCAAAGCGTTAATGCTAAATTGCTACCAAAATTCGTAAAATCCCGCGTCCGAAAAGTCATAGGCAATTGCCTATAATTTTAATATTTTTTTTTTTAACTTATCTGATGTAATAACAGCCCGGCAGGTTAAATGGGTTCGCGACCCACGTTCAAAGATGGGCACAAATGCGTTCATTGTCACTTTAAAAAAAAAAAAAAATTATGCTGGCAAATGTTTTCGAATTTACTTATGTTCAATTTTTTTTACTAGAACTTTATAAATTTCTAATTACTTTTATACAAACACTTAGTTGGAATTTAACCAAATCACTTCCAGCGACCGCAAAAGATACTTTTATTTAATTTTTGGCATTTTCGTTTTACCGACGTCAAAGTAACAATTCCGAATTAAATTTAATTTCGTTTGTTTACATAGATCACAGCGGTGATCATATGCGTTAAAACTATACCGTAGGGGATACAAGCAAAGTAAAACTTTGTTTATCTTTTCGTTACCGTTTTATTTTTTTTGTTTGCTTAAAAGCAGCACTCTTCAGCACAAATCTAATCTCACTGTTTTTACGAATTATGCTTCGCGGATTATCACACATAAGACACTACACCCGTCTCTTGTACAACCAACGATAATTCGCAATGTTTATATTTTTTTTATTATCCCGTTATTCAAATGCATTCAGATTATTTGAAAACATTGAAAACTAGTTGCGTTTCACATATTTGCGAGATATAATTATTAACACAAACACCGTTTAAATACCGAAAATGCAACAAGAGAAATTGGCAAAAGATTTCATAGAAATAACTCTGCCTTACACTGGGGCAGATGATGTTATCACTCCAAGCACTTCATTTTTTTTATTTTTTTTGTAGCACTTAGACCGAGACAAAGATGCGTGGGTTCATTTGCATATTCCAGATAACAATTTATCTGGAAAAAGCAAAGCCCTGTAACCGAAATTGCCAACCATAACTCAAATTGAGCTCGGGACATTATTTATAAAACAAAAGGAAAAGAAAAAGAAACTTTCGCGACGGCAAAACAATGGACAATCCAATCTCAGAGGATTTCCGAGAAACGTCATATAATTGGCGGAATGTATTTGAGAACTCATGTAAGGGAAGGTAATAGATTATTTAAGGCAATCTAGTTGTGGATTGTATTCTAACCCTAAATCGATGTAAACTAAGGGTACCGTAGACTCTTTTCGAGACGAGTTGAAGAGATTTGTAGAGGCGGGATTTCAAGATTTATTTGGCGAGAGGGAAGTTTCAGCTCTAGGGAGCCTATAGAGTATTGGAAAATATAAACTCTTAAGGAAACATGCAAATGTGCAGTTTTATTGCAAATGGCATATAACCTTAACACGAATACCTTTTTTTTTGTTTCTAACCGACATTTAAAGCGAACAGTTGCTCTTTGCGATCAGCGGCAATTTTTTTTAACAAAGAAAAATTTGTGCAAGTTTTGCAATTAAAAATTTAGAGCCGGGGTGAATTAAAAGACCATCAAGCTGAAGAAGTCAGATTTTAGTTATCCAGAGTTGGAGCCATTAAAAAAAAAAAAAAAGGAAAAAGGGGCTAAAGAATTCAAAGGAGAATCAATCAAATCGGCGATAATTCGTTCACCACCCAAAATTTAAGCCAGCATCCTTCAGGAATTCCGACAGACAAAGAAAATCCCACCTACCAGGGTAGCATAATAATGCGGGAATTTAGCGGTGCTATACCGAATCTTTCCTCCCGTTTCATATTGCCTAATTAGGCATTCTCGTCAATCAAACGTTGATAGCCACGGTCGTTGAGACGTGGGCGATCGTTGAGAGTGTGCGGAGGTTACCGGTTCAAATATCGCCAGCTGCCAAAGCCAAATTTAGTTTTTTTATTCTATAATATTAATTAGAATATTTTTTTTTTGTTAAACTCAAGGATTAGTAGAGTAATTATTTTAAATTGTAAAGTAGTTTTTCCGGTCTGTTGGTTCCCGCGTTGCTGGTAACTGAGATCATTCATCGCATCTAATGATTTCGAGAACCATACGCAATTAAGTTGTACATCGTTCGCGTAGTAATCTATATATATATATATATATATATACATAGAACTTTAAAGAGTATTGCAGCACAGCACAAAGAAAAGGATCAATATCATCTACAATTCCGATTGCAGTGGCCACTTCAACCGGAAGCTAGGGTGAGTTTTATGTATCTATAATATAATTTTGGTAACATATATTTATATATCTATATAATACTTAATCAAACAATATAAAAAGTAAAGTATTGAGCGCTAATAGATCGGGTGGGGTTGAAGAGGGGATCAATGCAGTAAAGTAAAGCAAACAAAAAAAAAACAAAAAAAAAAAAAAAAAAAAAAAAAAAAAAGGAGTTTAAAAATCCAAAGTTTGCGATAAATTGAAATTCATTTTAAGTCAGTTCGATGAAAGTTTTCGGTGTCCAGCTACAGAGTTGCCAACGTAGAGAATTCAACTATTTTTGCTATGGATTTCTTGATATAAATGAATTAGGTAAATTTGTACTATATGAATTTTAAATTAATTCTTGCATTATAGCATATTTTTTTTGCAATAAAATTATCAATTAAAATGAAAACTATAACTTTTAATCTCATTAAGAGCCAGTTCTTTTGGGAATTGGAATTTATGATGAGTGATTAATTTCCAAATAAAGTGATGGAAAGGAGGAAGAGAGGAGGGAAGGAGTGAATGAGAAAGAGTTCCAGTAAAGGGGTTGCTCTAGCGAGGGAAGCAACCAGGAAGGGAGGGAACTGTGTAAATTTCTCGCGCACAAACTCCATCTGAGTGCATGGTCTGGCATAATTTTTTTTTGTGATGAGCTATTGGTCTACGAACCACTCCCGACGCTGAGCTAGGGGTTTAGAACGTGCCAGAAAGGACCGACAAGCAAACAAGCCCGTTACACATCGTCTGGCGTAGCAGCTACTTTATTGGATAGTGGTCGAACTGCACATTCTGCGCTTAAATTGCCATTGAATATTCAAGTTATTGAAACGCAAACTTGCAATATTTCAAAAACATCTGGAACGGCAAAATTATTGCAGCGTTGTGACATAATTATTTGGGACGAATGTACAATGGCACACAAAAAATCTATCGAGCGTTAGAACGAAGTTTGAGAGACTTTCGAAATAATGGTGCATTATTTGGTGGTGCACTGATATTATTAGCTGGTGATTTCAGACAAACATTGCCTGTTATACCTAGATCAACTCCAGCTGATGAAATCAATGCTTGCTTGAAGTCGTCATATCTATGAAGAAATTAACCACTATTGTACGTGTACAGTTACAAAATGATCCATCTGCAGCTACGTTTACTAAAAAATTGTTAAAAATCGGAAATAGAGCAATACACGTTGATGAATTTGGATTGATCACATTGTTAGGATATTTTTGTCAATTTTTGTCAATTTACCCAGTCCAAAGAGTTGATTGAAAGTGTTTTTCCCCATATTGAGCAAAATTATAAGAGCCATGCTTGGTTCAGCTATATAGCAATTTTAGCTGCGAAGCACCAAGATGTCAATGAATTGAATTTTGCTATTCAATCGAAAATTCCTGGTGATTTGGTTTCGTATAAATCTGTTGATACCGTTACCAACGAAGATGAAGTAGTGAATTATCCTACAGAATTTTTGAATTCATTGGATTTGCGAGGAATACCACATCATAATCTTCGATTGAAAGTTAGAGTCACGGTCATTATGCTACGGAATTTAAATCAACTACGTTTGTGCAATGGTACGAGGTTTGCTGTTAAAAAGCGGATGTCAAATGTTATCGAGTAAGCTATCTTGACTGGCAAATTCAAAGGCGAAGAAGTTTTCATTCCACGCATTCCAATGATACCTTCTGATAAGCCATTTGAATTTAAACGTCTTCAATTTCCCATTTGTTTGGCCTTTGCTATTACCATCAACAAAGCTCAAGGTCAATCGTCAGGAGTTTGCAGTGTGAATTGGAGTATAAAGTTTTTCCACATGGGCAATTGTACGTTGCCTGTTCGCGTGTACGAAAACCTTCGGTTTTGTATATCTACACCGAGAATGTTAATAGCAAAACAAAAAAAGTTGTTTATCACAGAGCATTACAATAAACAAATCTTAATTTTGATTGAATTATAAATTATAAATTGTTTTATTTTATTTTTATCTTATGCAATACGAAGTGTACAATACTAGCAACGAAGAAAAAAGGACGTCGTTGTTGTTTGTTTTTGCGCCGGAGAACAAATTGAAAAACAATGTTTATCATAACACTGTACTGATTTTTTTTCCATTCAAATGAATCACATTGGTAAATTTGAAATATTTTTGTTTTATTATAGCTCTGCAGTTCATTTGAAGGCGTTAAATTGGGTCGAGACGAAGTTCGCCTGGTCCGCTAGTAAACTATAAAATTTTATAAATGCGCTCATGCCGTCCACTTTTTTTTCTGGAAAAAACAGGTCCGTAATGAATCTTTTTTTGGATTCAAAACCGATTTGTACACAGATTCGTACACACACTACAATATTTGTTTTGAAGTTTCTCAATGTTGTGTTGTCAATTAATTTTTATTTAGTGGCAGTGTACAGAAAAAATAAATAATTATTATTAAAACATAAAAATATTGTAAAGAACTTCTTGGAAACAAATATTAAAAAAGTGCAAATGGCTTTAAGAATTCGGCTGAACTTTCCTTTAAATAGCTATAACAATTTTAAAGTGAGGAAACTTTTATTTCTATTTTTAATTTTTTAATTTTTTACGACGAGTATGCTGTGAACTTAATTACAGAAAAACTTCACACAAGTAGGTTTTTAGATAAAACATGCGTTTTGTTTAATGTTTTTTTTTAATTTGCAATTGGTTTTTACTGAGAGTAAATAGGTAGGTACATATGTATTTTAAGAGTGATGCATAACTATTTTCGAAAAATATAAAAATATGATATTTCATCTAGTTAAATGTTTTCACGTAAGTTTTATTATTGAAAAAAAAACTTCACTTGTACTTACTTTATATCCAAAAACTGTTTCCATTAAAATTTCCCCAAAAAAAAAGTACCTAGGTACAAAAAAAACTTATCAGAACACTACCAGAGGGAAGTATTTACAAGAACTGTCAACAGTTTTTCGTTGCCGCGAATTTTTTAATAGTTTATTAATATTGCAAACTTTAAAAATATGTTTAAAATAGTAGAACTTATATTTTCATATTAAAACCATTTTAATTATTATCTTTAATAATAAATCTACCGAATATAAGTATCCGTGTTGAAATACATTCTAATTGACCAAAGGTGTTGTACTAAAAAGGCCAAAATTGAAAATTAAAACATTTTTTAATCATATTTAACAGTGTTTCCTCACTGTAATATTTTAAAGCTGTTCTATAGACCCCTAGCTCACTGTAAAAAAAATTAAAGTTCTACGCGTGCTACGCTACCTAATGCAGTCGCCCCGTTTTAGTTTTTAACTTTATGTACATTTTTCATAGTAAAATGTCGGTACTTGTATTAAGGAAATTGCCGTTTTTCATAAATTATTCATACACAAAAGGTTCTCACCTTATTAATAAATTGATATTAATTTTTAACTCAATTTATTTGTAATATGATGGTGATGGGATACATCGCATTTTGTCATTCTTTTTCTTTTCAATCGATAACATGATGGTGCACTTTAAGAAATTTGTTATCAAATAGTACAATATGCCATTTGAAAATAATTCCACTTCGTTTTTATGTAATATCACATTAAAATGTAATTATTTATTTAAAGAAAAAACGTCCTTTTTTTTAAATTATTAAACTTTATCATTATCACAGAACATAATCCATAAACTAATAATGTAAGGACCGGAAACCTCTGCTTTCATTTGACATTTGCCTACAAGCTGGAACACGCAAACAAGTAACATTTCTGTTCCTCTTCCAATAGTCACATTTATAGAAACGTACCCAAGAATTTTTTCTGTTACTCTTCCTATAGCAACATACCCAACACAGCCTTGTAATTTGTTCTTGTTTTGCTTTTCGATTCCCATCTATTCATGGATAGAGTTTCTAAGTTACAAATACAACAATGTAATTGAGTGGGTTTTGGGGGGTGAAACGTACGAAGGTTTCCGATCTTAGTATAGCTTATTTGTTACTACGTTTATATGGAGAATTGAATCGGTATTGAAACAGGATTTAGGGCTTTGTATACTTGAATCGAATTGAAAATGTACTTATATACCTGAATCGAAGAATTGAAGAATCGAATTCACATCTGATTCTTGGTGTGTGTGTACACCAATAGTGTTTTCCTTGTGTTCAGTGGGTTTCGGTTTTCTATGTGTTTTTTCTGTTCCATGTTTTTGTTGTTTATTCTGTAAACTCAAATTGTCACTTCAATTCCATTTTAATTCAATCTTCCGATCCCACGAGGCCATATACCTGAATCGAAATCTCAATTCGATTCGATTCGATTCCTCAATTCACTCATTTAAACGGGGTATGTGATATAATCTAGACAGGTACACACACAGCTCAGAAAAACCAATTTGGGAATCGTTCCTACGTTTCACCCTCCAAAACACAAAAAATAAATCTTGAATTGATTAAAATTGATTAGAACACTTCTCTCCTTTGTTTTATTTTGCTTACGTCATCAGGTCATCAGAGAAGGACCAATTTGGAAGCAATAGACTGATTACAAAAGTCAAGCGCCCCTATTCTGCCGTTGTAATGCTCACAGGTCACAATTTTTTGTGTGGTTATTTTTGTGAGGTTTCTTATGAGGCGAGCACAATTTCGTATTCTGTTGAGACCCTCATAAAAAACCTCACAAGAAAACACACCACATGAAGGTGAATTTTTTGTTGGTGATGCCGGCCAGCTGATTTGTCAAAACAAACATAAATCGAACTAATCTGCAGACTACAAAAGTGATGAGTTAACTAAAATTAGTTAAAAAAACGTCTGCAATAATAATTTATTTGATAAGAATATAATCAGTTTCAATCAAGTAATAATTAAAATCGGTGTTATAGCTTGTAGATGAACTGAGCAATTGGCCGGGATTCTCAAGAAGAACTTTCAGAGCCAAGCTAATTTTTTTCGAAATTTGGTATGCAGATTTTTAGAGTTTATTAATACGAGTATACATGTTATTATAGAATTAAAAAAAATGAAATTCAACTGAAAAACACAAATTAATTAAATTTTGTTGCGCTTTCCTAGATTTTCTTGAAATTCCTTGCGATGTTTTATCTTCCGATTGTGATATGCAGATATTACATATTGTACCTTCAGACTTATGCACTCGGGCATTGGTGACGATCAAGTGCCGTATTGGCGCGAAAAGTCTTACCGCCTAGATGACACATTCGATTTTAGACAATTCTGTGTGTGATGAAATCATGACATTTTATTTTTCAGTTTATTTAGAAAGCTGAAATAATTAAAAATTTATAGATTTCTAATCGTGGTTAAATAAATGTATACTTTTCCACATTGCTGATTCGCATTAGTTTCATTTAAATCATGAGTTTTTTCATACTTGTCTTGTACACTAGAAGATATAAATTTTCTCGAACAATGTTTGCACTTGAAGAAATAACTCCTTTTCCTCCTTTTCCATAGAGAAACTAACTTAGAGGCTTCTAGGGTTTGTTCTCTTTCACCCCACAAGCTAAATTGAGAGGATTTCCTCCGTTTCGACAAGCATGTTTTAGTTGCCCGTGCATTTTAAATGGGGCAGAGACCAACACAGTCTTATAAAAACGGAGGAGTGCTCATTTGAACTTTTGGTAGATATGGTGAGCTTATATATTCAAAATGTAAATCCGTTAAATTCAAAATTTAAAAAATGAATTGGTTTTTAGTTAAATTCTATTTTTAAAGGCCCTTATAACACAAAAAAACATACTCATAAAAGCTTTTTGTTGATTCTGATTTACAAATTAAGCAATATTTATTAACTGTATGTTCAAAATGAAGAAAATCCAATCAAAAAGTAGAAGCAAACCATAGCATATTAATGTTTACGTGTCTAAATTCCGCCACAAGAAAAGACCAGTTTCCTCAATTAGAGGTGAGTATTTTGACAGATAAGGAAAGGCGGCCAAATAAGAAAAAAGCATTCAAAACCAATTTCGTGAAACGTAAAAGTAAAATTCAAAAGAACAATTAAAAATAAATTAAAAATAAAATAAAAGATAAATTAAACCCTTATTTTAACTAAAACTAAGGAAAATAGATTAACAAACATTCAGCGTGAGTAATTTTATTGATATTACCTACTTAAATAAAATGTTTTGTGTTCCAGTCCATTTCCTTTTAATGCGCCAGTTATAGCTTTCATTGAAACTCATCATTGAACACTTTGAGTATCAATTCTGAGGCACTTAAACAAATAAAACTGATGTCGTTTTGGTACCAAAATAAAGGTAATAAGATATATTATATTTTTTGTCAAAAAATATTTTATTTGCTCAACCACTTTCTTGTTAATTCGATTTTTTTTTTCAATGAAGGAAAGCATTTTCAATGAACAGCTGAAATCATTGAACATTTGAAAGCAAATTTACAAGAAAGTGGTAGAGCAAATAAAATATTTCTTGACAAAATTATGTATCTTATTACCTTTAAATTGGTACCAAAACGACACCAGTTTTATTTGTTTAAGGGCCTCAGAATTGGTAGTCAAAATGTTCAATGATGAGTTTCAATGAATGCTATAACTGGTGCCTTACACGTTTTTTTGTATTGTCTGTCATCTTTCTGACGAGTTTGATCAAAATCTCGAATACGCTTTGTTTACAAATGCAAAACTATTAGCTAAAAGGAAGGCTAGCTCAGAAAAAGAAGATATCAGAGATTTCAGCAATCTCTATAATATGAACAGGATTCCTCAGCAAAATTTTTAAGTCTTGTCAAATACTGAGGAAATAAAATTTTCGATTCGCCTTCTAAGGTTTTTGGTGGAGAGAAATTTGTGTGTGATACCTCAGTGTTATAAAAAATTTTGTTCATGTAAATCAGTTTAATATTTTTTGAATATTAGCATGTAATTTTAATTATTTGTTAATAAAATATAATAATGATAATAATAATATTTTTTGAGAATATGCGTAACAAATTTAATCATTGTTTCGTCCTTGTTAATTTTTTTTAATTTTAACTATATTCCTGTAAGACCTACGGTCTTTTAAAATGCAACCTGAACTGCACGGCACTAGTTAGAAGGATAAGAACGATAGGAAAGAAATTTTTGTTGGCACAATGGATTTGAGAATTAGGTGTTGACTATCTCATTTTAACCAAATTACAATGAAGTAAAGTTTAACGTACATATGTACAAGAACAACTAATAAACTAAGAATTAATTAAGCGAGCAGAATTTTCGGGGCTTACAAATACACGCATATTATAGAAGCGAATAATAAAATCCATTAAGCTTCATAATAAAATAATACGGGATTTATTTTTTTTAATAAGAATACAGTATCTTATGAATAGAACTTATTCCCAAAGAAAAATATATAGGTCAAATATAAAACGTATTCAAAAGACGGACATAAATGGTTAATATGAATTTACACAATATTTTATTTATCCAATGCGGATAAAACATGTATACCAAATATTTTAAATCTAATCTTACACATATCAAGAGTGTAGCAACCCCTCTCCTAGAATAACACAGCGCAGATAGTTGGAAGTTGGACAATTATTGTTATTTTAACTCTGCGGTCTAAGACCAATAGTATCATAAATTTAAGAGATTTGAAACTAACAAACGGAGCTGGCATAGAGATTTTAAAACAACTTAATTGATAAGTATCATATAAATAATAGAACTTAATCGGACTAAAATTGAAATAAATTCAACTTTGTTGTTTCAATCAATTTTGTGTTGTTTCATACAAACATTCAATATTTATACTCATACATTTTTTGTATGCAGCTAGGTATTGAATTAAAATTTCGAAATAAATTACACATTGCAAATGTTTACCTAATTTTCGTTCGTAAAAAAACTCTTTAATAGAAGTTTTAGATCATGCAACTAATATCGAAATTGATTTTCTAAATTATCATGTTGTCAATTCAACTTGGTGGATCCAAAAAATGTCAAGCCATCAAAAACCAAAGAATCGCAGTTTCAATGTACAAAGTGAAGGAGCAACTGCGATGGCGTACTGATTGGATACATGTTATAGCATTTAGCTATTTCACCATCAATGAGAAGTTTAATTATTTCTCCACACCCAATGAGCATGCAAGCTAAGGATATTTAGTGAATCATTGTATGAGACCAGGTTCTATTAGTTTGGCATATTCTGAACCAAATGCAGCATTTAACTTAATTGCTGTAAGTATAAATTCTACAAACACAATTTGCAGATTTTGTTTCACATATAATGTCAATAAAATTAGAAAAACAAAGAAGTGTCGTAATCTTGTTTTCCAATTCATGGGTGCCATTCGTGTATACGAAATTCTCGGGGGCATGTGCGTTGTTTCGTTGTGCTCGTTTTTAGTCTTAACCTAGAAAAAAAAAACAAAAACTCCTGCTCCTACACCTGAAACTATTCGAGTGTATCTATCTTTGAGGTGCATCCCAACCAAACCAACCTATTCCGATAAATCCCAATATACCTAATGCATGCGATGGGTTCAAAGTCGCTCCCGCATCAGGTTTTGCGTACTGAAGGGGATGTTATTTGTCGCTGGCTTGCTCAATCGGTCCCAAAAGCGTCGCGTGTGGCAGCTTGCTGCAAATCCAAACCTGCACCGATCGGATCTCTTTACCATCTACTTTGTCGCGCTGACAGACTTTTTCAACAATTATTTATTGCAAACACCACAAGGAATAAATGTTCGTAAGAAATATCGACTGATGATTTCTGATGTCATGGAAATCACAAATAAAATTGTTTCCGGTATCCAGGCAGCCCTCTCATGCCTAGCTGGCTTCATAGTCTGCAAATAAACATGCAGCAAATCATTTGTAAGCATATGCATGGTTTGGAAGCATTTGCATGGTTTAGCACAGTCTACTTCATGTACAACATCTGGTCCATATTAAGGTGCACACTCAACAAATCTCCGATAAACTAAAACTAATGAAGCTAACATTGAATCCGGCATTTACCCCATTGCCAACTCTCAGCCATACTATTAATTGCAGGTAATGTAACGAAATCATTTGCTTCCTCGTCATCTTCCGCAACTACTCCCTCGCCAACAGCAAGTCCAATTGATGAAACATCACCGCTATTTCACAAACGTCACCATGAGGATGAAATTTACGATTATGATGGTGAAACATTCAGATTCCAGAAGGTGGCATTGGAATATTCTTAAGTACGTGATCACACATCCAGTGATGATGATGTATCATGTCTTTATTTTAACATTTGGGCTGCTGGTTGTAACGTATATCCGTCGAGGTGGCCACTGCATTTATAGCTACATGTTCATGATGGAGTTCTCTACACCCTTTGTTTCATTACGCAGCATACTTAGTACATTAGGAATGAAGAATTCGCGAGCTTACATTGCCAATAGCCTGGTAATGCTTGGCTCATTTTTCCCTTGCCGGATTGTTATGCGGCCATATGTGTTTTACGTAAGTACAGTGATGTGATTAATAGTAGTGATGTGCCAAACCGAAAAATTCTCAACCCGGGTTAGATTTTGAATAACCCGGGTTGCAAACCGAGTTAGCTAACTCGGTTTATAAAAAAAATATTCAGTTTTTCCCTTCATTCCTGTTTTTTGATGAAAATATCATAAGAATACTAAAGGCTTTTTTTTCGACTAGGCATTTTCCATAAAACAAAATTAACTAATTACACAATACAAACAAACCGAAACTGAAGCCATAATCAAACTAACATTCAATGCCCCATCAGCCCATTATAATTACTTATACAAGAAACTTAAAAAAAGCGAATACAAATTCAAAATCAGATATTCACTTAGATTGCAACTCTGTTTGACTCTGTCCATTTTCAATTCTACATTCTACATTCACAATAAAAAAAAAACCAACCGAAACCCAATGCGCAGTGCAACTCGGTTTGATTTAACTCGATTTATTTTAGCGAAATTTCATTTCTAAATCGAGTTGGTAACAAAACATTCAACATCAAACCGAGTTATGTTAGCTACCATCTACCGTCATAACAGATCTAAGTAGATTAGATTTATTTAGATTTATTTTATTTTTTCTACAATTTGTTACAATTTGTTATATACAATCAATATTGCATGGCATTGTTGCCGTCTGCCTGATTGACAATTTGTTAATTCTTTATCATAACTAAGTTACAGTTTAATACTAAAATGCTTCGTTAAGTATTTGCTTTCTATATCTGAGTACTGTCTTGCAATACACTGATAACTTTGTTACATCCATTTCATGAAGTAGGCCAAAAATTTCTTCATCAGATAGATAGTCGCTGCCAAACGTGTACCTTCTTGTTTCCTTGAGTACTCCACACCTTCCGACAAAATGCAGAACATCTTCCCGCTCTCCCATATTACACAGGCTGCATAATAACGGTAGATCTTCTCGATGTGGCATAAAGTTCAAATTAAGTAACTCTCCTCTTAACCAGAACATGAGCGAAATTTGTTCGATTGTATAATCGTCACGGAAATAGTTTCTTTCGTTAAGATTGTAATCTAGTCTGCTATAAAGCATTCGGTGTAGAGAGCTTGAAGCTTGTTCCTTGTGGCGATCTCTTGCAGCATCGTCCAAACGGGCGATCAACGTATACAAAGCAGGCTTCCATAAAACAGGGTCGCTGTAGTTTACTTCGAAGTCCACCTGCTCTGCTAACTCTACCCAGTCCTTGAACCATCCCGTCCGTGTTTGGATAGCTTGCAGGACAACTTTCTTAGGAAGCCGATGGTTTGGCATATTTAATACTTTCAAAACGTAGTCTACTTGCAGTTTAAAAGTCTTAATGAACAGTGGTGATACTCCTGTCTCTAACATTATCATATAGTTAGGAGTGTTCGGAGGAAGGCGAAAAATACGTTTTATATAAAACCTGAGTAATTTCTCCACTTGGTCATATTTTCTACCTCCCCACACATGAGCTGCATGAAAAAGAACCGATTCTGACACTGCTTCGAAAACTGGGAATTTACTGCTATGTATCAATTTCACTATTGTTGAAACATTGCTTCCATGCAACATTTATAGCGGTTTTTGCTTTCGTAAGCTTTTCGGTAAAGTGCTTTTCCATACTGAGGTTCTTTGTGAAGTAAACTTCAAGATATTTGTATTCTTGCACATCCTCAATTGTTTCATTATTGTAATGCCAATGTTCATTTGTACCAATTCTACCTCCTCCTTTCTTAAAGATCATCACTTTAGATTTTTTTTTTTTTTTTAGTTTATTATTAACAATTATAAGAATAAAGGTTTAACAAATTTAAAAATAAATATAACAAAATCAATTATAATATAAGTTAAAAGAGAGAAAAAAATATAAAAAGCAAGTGTATGATTTAATTATATTATATTTAAATGTTTTCCAATTCATGATAAGAAGAAGGTACAGTCTGTTGCCTAAAGACAAGAATCGAAAGTACCGAGAAATCAAATTTAAAGATAATGATTTAACATAAATATTTTATATATATAAAAAAAAAACAGTGTGGGGTAAACACTTGAAGAGAATCAAAATATACTTATAAAAATTAATAGAAAAATTTTTTTTAAGGGAAATGATGAGTAAATTGGAAGTTAGATAAGAATCCTAATAATATTATAGATTTCATTGAGATCAAAGTTAAAGAGCCATTTTTTAATGTTTTTGATGAATAAATAAGTAGAGCGAATGCTACGTACGTCAGAGGGTAAAGCGTTAAAAAGTCTAGGTGCTGTTGCAGTAAAAAAGCTTAAAAAATGATTAGTATTGTGAACTGGAATGAAGGCAAGGTTACTACTATTACTGCTTAAGTTTACTTCCAGATTCCATCTCGAACAGTAAACGGAGAGTCTATTTATCATCAATTGGAGAGATTGTGACGTGTACGCAAGCAGTACTATGTCATCAGCAAAGAGCAGTGCTTTTATGGTCATGTCTGCGTATTCAATACCCCCAGCTAATATTTCAACAATATCTTCTATGAAGAGAACGAATAAACTTGGGCTGAGTGCACAACCCTATCTAACACCTGAGTTCGTTGAAAACCAGTCAGAGAGGTTTTTTCCATTCCAGACCGCCGCTTTGGTATCCATGTATAGATTTTGCAGTACCCTTCCGAACTTCAGTGACATTCCTTTCTGGCAAAGCTTGTAGAATAGTGCATTACGGTCGACGGTGTCAAAAGCAGACTTGAAATCCACAAAGAAAGCGAATATTTTTTTATTTCTAGATATGAAGGAGCCAGCAATCGTGCGAAGAACGAAGATGTGGTCTATAGTGGAGTAACCCGATCTGAAGCTAGCTTGGTACTCACTGAGAAGGTTATTAAAATCTATTCATTTATTCAGGCGCTTATTCAGAATCGAAGTAAAAATCTTATAAGAGGCATTCAGAAACGAGATTCCTCTATAGTTTGTCGGATCTTCGGTACTAAACTTTTTGTATATCGGGAAGATCAGGGCTTCTTTAAACTGCTCTGGTATAGTTCCATGCTCTAAAATGTAGTTGAATATTTCTGTTAGATTCGCTACCAGCTCCCCAGTTCCATATCTGTAAAATTCTGCCGGAATTCCGTCAGAACCAGCGGCCTTCCCATCATTGTGTTCATTTATCGAAGCACACACTTCATCACACGAAATTGGTAGGTCCAGAATATTGTTTTCGAAGCCAGGGTGAGCGTAGTGAGTTGGGAATTGATTTGGAGTTGCTGGATTAAGTAATTGTTGAAAGTGTAATTTGGATCCAGTTCTCTACCGATAACATACTTCGTACCATTAAGCTTGCGTGCCAGGTTCCAAAACTCAGACGAATTGTTACACATTGCAAGTTTTTTCGCTTGGTCTTCAAAATAATCTTTTTTCTTCCTTCGACAGTGTTTTAAATTTCTGATTATATTCAATGTATAGGTCTTTCGTAAAGAGAGTATTGAATCGTCTATATGCATTAAGCCATGTGTATGAAAGACTTCTCGCACGCATGCATTCTTTATCAAACCATCTCTCTCTAAAAGTAGTTTTTAATCGTCGGCTTTTGATGGACTGATGATATGCCCCTTTAATACACTGTTCAATTTTGTTTAAGCTAGTATCGCTATCTTCATTCATCAGAAGTATATCCAACTGTCTTCTATAGATTGGTGCAGAATCGTTTACCCAGCGAAGTTTAGGCAGAAGTTGTAGGTCCCGCAATGCTTGATCTTCTTCTTCTCCATTAGTGAATGATACAACTAAATGGTCTGAAAAGGGTTTTTTTCTACTTCAAAATTTTTAATCAGTGAGCTCCAGTCACCACCTTCGAGGCCATAGTCGATAACCGAACTACTTTGCTTTCCAATAAACGTAAATTCGCCCAGATAATCTCCATCGATTGTACCATTCATAACACGAAGACCGAATGAGTTGCAAAGTTCAAGCAACTTAGTTCCTCTTGCGTTCTTGGTAGTGTCTTTCGACTGTCTCTCACGCCCGATCCTTTTATTCTCACTTCCTCTTTCATTCCCAATCCTTGCATTTAGGTCACCCACAACCAATACATTTTCCGTGCCTCCACAAGTCAGACATTCCTTGATGTTTTCAAAATCAGTATCCCAATGATTGCAATTGACATAAGTTGGTATTATACGAAATCTCTTACCATTTATCTTAAGATCCAGATGTATTACCGCTCCAATCGGTTTGAACTCACAGGTGATTGCTTCCAGTCTTTTCCTAAATCCAAAGATACAGCCTCCGCTTGCTCTTCCTCTTGAATGTAATTTTGTTGCGGGTACTATTCGAAGTTCGAAGTTATTGAATTCATTTTCATAATTTGATAAGTTAGTATCCATTACATAATATGTTTCATACAAAAATATAATTTCAAAGTTATTAAGAAAACTAAAGAAATCATTAAAAATGGACTTATTTTTAAGGCCTACTATATTATATGACAGAATTCTAAATATATTTAGTGTTTTTTCATTATGGTTTTTACTATTACTATTAATATTACAAATGGTTCTTTTAAATTTACTAACTAAAGGGCAGACGGCATTACAACTAAATACGATGTTGTGACATGGATGATGTCATGTCGGGATCATTACCAATTATACCACTTATACTTTTTTTACTCTGTCCCTGAACGCAATTATTAGAAATGTCATTCATCAAATGGTCTAATAATGACATTCCACATACGCCGTCGCATTTTAGTTTGTTTTCCCTGTCAAAATAAAACGATCTGCCTTCAACCATCAATGTTTGTCCTCGTATCCTGGTTTTTAAGAACGTATTCTTTTTATTAATTTCGGCTTTCAACTCAATTAAACGTCTTCTTCGTGCTCTTGCCGATGGTTGTAAGTCCTTATGGACAGAAAATCCGGTGTTTCTTAATTTCACGGTTGATCTTAGTAAATGTCCTACGTCCTCCCTTCGGTTCAGTCTCAATCGATCTAAGTAAGTAAGTTATGAATTCATTTATTTCAAATTTTCTTATTTTATTTGATACAATACAACGAATTTAAAGCTATGGCTTTGCCGTCAGCTCGGTTAGCAAAATTTATTATATACATTTTTTAAATAAAAAAAAAAAATTCTTCAATTAAATAGTAAGTACAAATTTATATTCACTATGTGAATTCTGTTATCAGTAGCATTCTATATATTGAAATTTCTTTTAAGTAGTTGTAAAGGTCTTTCCAGTTGAAATCGTTCAAAATCGCAATCGCTTCTTGCATCGTCAAAGTTCTCTTTCCGAAGTATACAAGGCGCTGTGCAGTGAAAATTAAGCATATACTTAGAAAGTGAAAGCAGTCTTCTTTTGCCCTAAGGTTACACAAGGAGCAAAACTGGTGGAAACTTCCATTGTATGGGCTTCCATTTAGACCAAGGAGTTCGCATCTGGCTTTAAAAAGAAGAGATATTTCTTTGTAACTATATTGGTCATGAAAGTAGTTTTTCTCCATTAAGTTGGTATTAAGCTGTGAGTAAATAATTCTACTCTCCGATTCCCGAGCTCTCACTATAAACTCCTCTCGAACAAGATTTTCATGCTTCTGGATAACACGATATAGTTGATCTTTAACCAAAATTGGATTACTTGTATCAATCAAGACAATAACATCACAAGCGATTCCCAAACGTTTCCAATTGGACAACCACCAATCCTCATTCCTCAATTCATATAACACCATTTTCTTGGGAAGACGGTTTTCCTGATAAGAGAGCGTTTTCACGATGTAATCGGCCTGTAGCTTTAGTGTGTATGTATACAGTTTAGGAAGTCCTGTTTCAAGATGAAGTGCGTAAGTTGGCGTTTTCAAAGGCAAGTTGAAAAGCTTTTTTAAGAAATTCCTTTGGAATTTTTCGAGGGACTCGTATTCATCACTTCCCCAAACTTGGCCAGCGTAACACAATGTCGATCTCACCACGGCTTCGAATATTTTATATTTCGCTGAAAGGTTGATTCGATTATTTGAAAATATGTTTCTCCATGTCACACTCAGTAGACTTTGTGAAGTATTTGATTTCTCTGTAAGGTGCAAGCTGAAATCAAGAGTTCGGTTCAGTTTCACACCCAGATACTTGTACTCTTCTACAATCTCCAAACTAGCACCATTGAACACCCAATTATATGTGTTTTGGCTTCTTGCTGATCTGCTGAAGACCATCACTTTTGATTTGTTTGAGTTTATTTCAAGGTCCCATTCATCACAGTATTTCGCCAGGCGATTGATTAAAAGTTGGAGGTTTTCTGGAGATTCAGATAGTAACAAAAGATCATCAGCATACAAAAGAACATTGATATTTAAATCAGCTACTCGAATTCCACTGGGAAGGTAGGCTACCACATCGTTTATAAAAAGCGCAAACAAGAGTGCACTCAGAAGACAACCTTGTTTTACTCTATTATCGGTTTCAAACCAATTCAACTTGGTGGATCCAAAAAATGTCAAGCCATCAAAAACCAAAGAATCGCAGTTTCAATGTACAAAGTGAAGGGGCAACTGCGATGGCGTACTGATTGGATACATGTTATAGCATTTAGCTATTTCACCATCAATGAGAAGTTTAATTATTTCTCCACACCCAATGAGCATGCAAGCTAAGGATATTTAGTGAATCATTGTATGAGACCAGGTTCTATTAGTTTGGCATATTCTGAACCAAATGCAGCATTTAACTTAATTGCTGTAAGTATAAATTCTACAAACACAATTTGCAGATTTTGTTTCACATATAATGTCAATAAAATTAGAAAAACAAAGAAGTGTCGTAATCTTGTTTTCCAATTCATGGGTGCCATTCGTGTATACGAAATTCTCGGGGGCATGTGCGTTGTTTCGTTGTGCTCGTTTTTAGTCTTAACCTGGAAAAAAAAACAAAAACTCCTGCTCCTACACCTGAAACTATTCGAGTGTATCTATCTTTGAGGTGCATCCCAACCAAACCAACCTATTCCGATAAATCCCAATATACCTAATGCATGCGATGGGTTCAAAGCCGCTCCCGCATCAGGTTTTGCGTACTGAAGGGGATGTTATTTGTCGCTGGCTTGCTCAATCGGTCCCAAAAGCGTCGCGTGTGGCAGCTTGCTGCAAATCCAAACCTGCACCGATCGGATCTCTTTACCATCTACTTTGTCGCGCTGACAGACTTTTTCAACAATTATTTATTGCAAACACCACAAGGAATAAATGTTCGTAAGAAATACCGACTGATGATTTCTGATGTCATGGAAATCACAAATAAAATTGTTTCCGGTATCCAGGCAGCCCTCTCATGCCTAGCTGGCTTCATAGTCTGCAAATAAACATGCAGCAAATCATTTGTAAGCATATGCATGGTTTGGAAGCATTTGCATGGTTTAGCACAGTCTACTTCATGTACGACATCTGGTCCATATTAAGGTGCACACTCAACAAATCTCCGATAAACTAAAACTAATGAAGCTAACATTGAATCCGGCATTTACCCCATTGCCAACTCTCAGCCATACTATTAATTGCAGGTAATGTAACGAAATCATTTGCTTCCTCGTCATCTTCCGCAACTACTCCCTCGCCAACAGCAAGTCCAATTGATGAAACATCACCGCTATTTCACAAACGTCACCATGAGGATGAAATTTACGATTATGATGGTGAAACATTCAGATTCCAGAAGGTGGCATTGGAATATTCTTAAGTACGTGATCACACATCCAGTGATGATGATGTATCATGTCTTTATTTTAACATTTGGGCTGCTGGTTGTAACGTATATCCGTCGAGGTGGCCACTGCATTTATAGCTACATGTTCATGATGGAGTACTCTACACCCTTTGTTTCATTACGCAGCATACTTAGTACATTAGGAATGAAGAATTCGCGAGTTTACATTGCCAATAGCCTGGTAATGCTTGGCTCATTTTTCCCTTGCCGGATTGTTATGCGGCCATATGTGTTTTACGTAAGTACAGTGATGTGATTAATAGTAGTGATGTGCCAAACAGAAAAATTCTCAACCCGGGTTAGATTTTGAATAACCCGGGTTGCAAACCGAGTTATCTAACTCGGTTTATAAAAAAAATATTCAGTTTTTCCCTTCATTCCTGTTTTTTGATGAAAATATCATAAGAATACTAAAGGCTTTTTTTTCGACTAGGCATTTTCCATAAAACAAAATTAACTAATTACACAATACAAACAAACCGAAACTGAAGCCATAATCAAACTAACATTCAATGCCCCATCAGCCCGTTATAATTACTTATACAAGAAACTTAAAAAAAGCGAATACAAATTCAAAATCAGATATTCACTTAGATTGCAACTCTGTTTGACTCTGTCTATTTTCAATTCTACATTCTACATTCACAATAAAAAAAAAACCAACCGAAACCCAATGCGCAGTGCAACTCGGTTTGATTTAACTCGATTTATTTTAGCGAAATTTCATTTCTAAATCGAGTTGGTAACAAAACATTCAACATCAAACCGAGTTATGTTAGCTACCATCTACCGTCATAACAGATCTAAGTAGATTAGATTTATTTAGATTTATTTTATTTTTTCTACAATTTGTTACAATTTGTTATATACAATCAATATTGCATGGCATTGTTGCCGTCTGCCTGATTGACAATTTGTTAATTCTTTATCATAACTAAGTTACAGTTTAATACTAAAATGCTTCGTTAAGTATTTGCTTTCTATATCTGAGTACTGTCTTGCAATACATTGATAACTTTGTTACATCCATTTCATGAAGTAGGCCAAAAATTTCTTCATCAGATAGATAGTCGCTGCCAAACGTGTACCTTCTTGTTGCCTTGAGTACTCCACACCTTCCGACAAAATGCAGAACATCTTCCCGCTCTCCCATATTACACAGGCTGCATAATAACGGTAGATCTTCTCGATGTGGCATAAAGTTCAAATTAAGTAACTCTCCTCTTAACCAGAACATGAGCGAAATTTGTTCGATTGTATAATCGCCACGGAAATAGTTTCTTTCGTTAAGATTGTAATCTAGTCTGCTATAAAGCATTCGGTGTAGAGAGCTTGAAGCTTGTTCCATGTGGCGATCTCTTGCAGCATCGTCCAAACGGGCGATCAACGTATACAAAGCAGGCTTCCATAAAACAGGGTCGCTGTAGTTTACTTCGAAGTCCACCTGCTCTGCTAACTCTACCCAGTCCTTGAACCATCCCGTCCGTGTTTGGATAGCTTGCAGGACAACTTTCTTAGGAAGCCGATGGTTTGGCATATTTAATACTTTCAAAACGTAGTCTACTTGCAGTTTAAAAGTCTTAATGAACAGTGGTGATACTCCTGTCTCTAACATTATCATATAGTTAGGAGTGTTCGGAGGAAGGCGAAAAATACGTTTTATATAAAACCTGAGTAATTTCTCCACTTGGTCATATTTTCTACCTCCCCACACATGAGCTGCATGAAAAAGAACCGATTCTGACACTGCTTCGAAAACTGGGAATTTACTGCTATGTATCAATTTCACTATTGTTGAAACATTGCTTCCATGCAACATTTATAGCGGTTTTTGCTTTCGTAAGCTTTTCGGTAAAGTGCTTTTCCATACTGAGGTTCTTTGTGAAGTAAACTTCAAGATATTTGTATTCTTGCACATCCTCAATTGTTTCATTATTGTAATGCCAATGTTCATTTGTACCAATTCTACCTCCTCCTTTCTTAAAGATCATCACTTTAGATTTTTTTTTTTTTTTTTTTTTTTTTAGTTTATTATTACCAATTATAAGAATAAAGGTTTAACAAATTTAAAAATAAATATAACAAAATCAATTATAATATAAGTTAAAAGAGAGAAAAAAATATAAAAAGCAAGTGTATGATTTAATTATATTATATTTAAATGTTTTCCAATTCATGATAAGAAGAAGGTACAGTCTGTTGCCTAAAGACAAGAATCGAAAGTACCGAGAAATCAAATTTAAAGATAATGATTTAACATAAATATTTTATATATATAAAAAAAAAACAGTGTGGGGTAAACACTTGAAGAGAATCAAAATATACTTATAAAAATTAATAGAAGAAATTTTTTTTTAAGGGAAATGATGAGTAAATTGGAAGTTAGATAAGAATCCTAATAATATTATAGATTTCATTGAGATCAAAGTTAAAGAGCCATTTTTTAATGTTTTTGATGAATAAATAAGTAGAGCGAATGCTACGTACGTCAGAGGGTAAAGCGTTAAAAAGTCTAGGTGCTGTTGCAGTAAAAAAGCTTAAAAAATGATTAGTATTGTGAACTGGAATGAAGGCAAGGTTACTACTATTACTGCTTAAGTTTACTTCCAGATTCCATCTCCAACAGTAAACGGAGAGTCTAGTTATCATCAATTGGAGAGATTGTGACGTGTACGCAAGCAGTACTATGTCATCAGCAAAGAGCAGTGCTTTTATGGTCATGTCTGCGTATTCAATACCTAATATTTCAACAATATCTTCTATGAAGAGAACGAATAAACTTGGGCTGAGTGCACAACCCTGTCTAACACCTGAGTTCGTTGAAAACCAGTCAGAGAGGTTTTTTCCATTCCAGACCGCCGCTTTGGTATCCATGTATAGATTTTGCAGTACCCTTCCGAACTTCAGTGACATTCCTTTCTGGCTTGTAGAATAGTGCATTACGGTCGACGGTGTCAAAAGCAGACTTGAAATCCACAAAGAAAGCGAATAATTTTTTATTTCTAGATATGAAGGAGCCAGCAATCGTGCGAAGAACGAAGATGTGGTCTATAGTGGAGTAACCCGATCTGAAGCCAGCTTGGTACTCACTGAGAAGGTTATTAAAATCTATTCATTTATTCAGGCGCTTATTCAGAATCGAAGTAAAAATCTTATAAGAGGCATTCAGAAACGAGATTCCTCTATAGTTTGTCGGATCTTCGGTACTAAACTTTTTGTATATCGGGAAGATCAGGGCTTCTTTAAACTGCTCTGGTATAGTTCCATGCTCTAAAATGTAGTTGGATATTTCTGTTAGATTCGCTACCAGCTCCCCAGTTCCATATCTGTAAAATTCTGCCGGAATTCTGTCAGAACCAGCGGTCTTCCCATCATTGTGTTCATTTATCGAAGCACACACTTCATCACACGAAATTGGTAGGTCCAGAATATTGTTTTCGAAGCCAGGGTGAGCGTAGTGAGTTGGGAATTGATTTGGAGTTGCTGGATTAAGTAATTGTTGAAAGTGTAATTTCAGCATGCTTGGATCCAGTTCTCTACCGATAACATACTTCGTACCATTAAGCTTGCGTGCCAGGTTCCAAAACTCAGACGAATTGTTACACATTGCAAGTTTTTTCACTTGGTCTTCAAAATAATCTTTTTTCTTCCTTCGACAGAGTGTTTTAAATTTCTGATTATATTCAATGTATAGGTCTTTCGTAAAGAGAGTATTGAATCGTCTATATGCATTAAGCCATGTGTATGAAAGACTTCTCGCACGCATGCATTCTTTATCAAACCATCTCTCTCTAAAAGTAGTTTTTAATCGTCGGCTGTTGATGGACTGATGATATGCCCCTTTAATACACTGTTCAATTTTGTTTAAGCTAGTATCGCTATCTTCATTCATCAGAAGTATATCCAACTGTCTTCTATAGATTGGTGCAGAATCGTTTACCCAGCGAAGTTTAGGCAGAAGTTGTAGGTCCCGCAATGCTTGATCTTCTTCTTCTCCATTAGTGAATGATACAACTAAATGGTCTGAAAAGGGTTTTTTTCTACTTCAAAATTTTTAATCAGTGAGCTCCAGTCACCACCTTCGAGGCCATAGTCGATAACCGAACTACCTTGCTTTCCAATAAACGTAAATTCGCCCAGATAATCTCCATCGATTGTACCATTCATAACACGAAGACCGAATGAGTTGCAAAGTTCAAGCAACTTAGTTCCTCTTGCGTTCTTGGTAGTGTCTTTCGATTGTCTCTCACGCCTGATCCTTTTATTCTCACTTCCTCTTTCATTCCCAATCCTTGCATTTAGGTCACCCACAACCAATACATTTTCCGTGCCTCCACAAGTCAGACATTCCTTGATGTTTTCAAAATCAGTATCCCAATGATTGCAATTGACATAAGTTGGTATTATACGAAATCTCTTACCATTTATCTTAAGATCCAGATGTATTACCGCTCCAATCGGTTTGAACTCACAGGTGATTGCTTCCAGTCTTTTCCTAAATCCAAAGATACAGCCTCCGCTTGCTCTTCCTCTTGAATGTAATTTTGTTGCGGGTACTATTCGAAGTTCGAAGTTATTGAATTCATTTTCATAATTTGATAAGTTAGTATCCATTACATAATATGTTTCATACAAAAATATAATTTCAAAGTTATTAAGAAAACTAAAGAAATCATTAAAAATGGACTTATTTTTAAGGCCTACTATATTATATGACAGAATTCTAAATATATTTAGTGTTTTTTCATTATGGTTTTTACTATTACTATTAATATTACAAATGGTTCTTTTAAATTTACTAACTAAAGGGCAGACGGCATTACAACTAAATACGATGTTGTGACATGGATGATGTCATGTCGGGATCATTACCAATTATACCACTTATACTTTTTTTACTCTGTCCCTGAACGCAATTATTAGAAATGTCATTCATCAAATGGTCTAATAATGACATTCCACATACGCCGTCGCATTTTAGTTTGTTTTCCCTGTCAAAATAAAACGATCTGCCTTCAACCATCAATGTTTGTCCTCGTATCCTGGTTTTTAAGAACGTATTCTTTTTATTAATTTCGGCTTTCAACTCAATTAAACGTCTTCTTCGTGCTCTTGCCGATGGTTGTAAGTCCTTATGGACAGAAAATCCGGTGTTTCTTAATTTCACGGTTGATCTTAGTAAATGTCCTACGTCCTCCCTTCGGTTCAGTCTCAATCGATCTAAGTAAGTAAGTTATGAATTCATTTATTTCAAATTTTCTTATTTTATTTGATACAATACAACGAATTTAAAGCTATGGCTTTGCCGTCAGCTCGGTTAGCAAAATTTATTATATACATTTTTTAAATAAAAAAAAAAAATTCTTCAATTAAATAGTAAGTACAAATTTATATTCACTATGTGAATTCTGTTATCAGTAGCATTCTATATATTGAAATTTCTTTTAAGTAGTTGTAAAGGTCTTTCCAGTTGAAATCGTTCAAAATCGCAATCGCTTCTTGCATCGTCAAAGTTCTCTTTCCGAAGTATACAAGGCGCTGTGCAGTGAAAATTAAGCATATACTTAGAAAGTGAAAGCAGTCTTCTTTTGCCCTAAGGTTACACAAGGAGCAAAACTGGTGGAAACTTCCATTGTATGGGCTTCCATTTAGACCAAGGAGTTCGCATCTGGCTTTAAAAAGAAGAGATATTTCTTTGTAACTATATTGGTCATGAAAGTAGTTTTTCTCCATTAAGTTGGTATTAAGCTGTGAGTAAATAATTCTACTCTCCGATTCCCGAGCTCTCACTATAAACTCCTCTCGAACAAGATTTTCATGCTTCTGGATAACACGATATAGTTGATCTTTAACCAAAATTGGATTACTTGTATCAATCAAGACAATAACATCACAAGCGATTCCCAAACGTTTCCAATTGGACAACCACCAATCCTCATTCCTCAATTCATATAACACCATTTTCTTGGGAAGACGGTTTTCCTGATAAGAGAGCGTTTTCACGATGTAATCGGCCTGTAGCTTTAGTGTGTATGTATACAGTTTAGGAAGTCCTGTTTCAAGATGAAGTGCGTAAGTTGGCGTTTTCAAAGGCAAGTTGAAAAGCTTTTTTAAGAAATTCCTTTGGAATTTTTCGAGGGACTCGTATTCATCACTTCCCCAAACTTGGCCAGCGTAACACAATGTCGATCTCACCACGGCTTCGAATATTTTATATTTCGCTGAAAGGTTGATTCGATTATTTGAAAATATGTTTCTCCATGTCACACTCAGTAGACTTTGTGAAGTATTTGATTTCTCTGTAAGGTGCAAGCTGAAATCAAGAGTTCGGTTCAGTTTCACACCCAGATACTTGTACTCTTCTACAATCTCCAAACTAGCACCATTGAACACCCAATTATATGTGTTTTGGCTTCTTGCTGATCTGCTGAAGACCATCACTTTTGATTTGTTTGAGTTTATTTCAAGGTCCCATTCATCACAGTATTTCGCCAGGCGATTGATTAAAAGTTGGAGGTTTTCTGGAGATTCAGATAGTAACAAAAGATCATCAGCATACAAAAGAACATTGATATTTAAATCAGCTACTCGAATTCCACTGGGAAGGTAGGCTACCACATCGTTTATAAAAAGCGCAAACAAGAGTACACTCAGAAGACAACCTTGTTTTACTCTATTATCGGTTTCAAACCAATCTGAGTAAGTCGAACCATCCAATACTGCTGCGTTTGTGTCTGAATACAATTCTTTTATAATACGTATCAATTTTGTAGACAGTCCTTATTGCGAGAGCTTATAAAAGAGAGCATTTCGATTTATAAGGTCGAAGGCAGATTTAAAATCAACAAAAAAGGCATACACTTTCTTGTTTCTTGCTGGAACGCTTTAACAATAGATGCTATTGTGAATATTTGGTCAGTTGTAAAATAGCTTTTCCGGAAACCAGCCTGACAGTCTGAAAGGATCATGTTTACATCAACCAATGTCTCTAGTCTGTTTACAAGTATACCGCAGAATAATTTTGCAGCACATTCATGAAGGAGATTCCTCGGTTATTTTCAACATTGTTCAAGTCTCATTTTTTGTAGATAGGAAATATTACCGACCTTTTGAATGATGATGGAATTTCTTCACTAGAAAATACTCTGTTGAAAAACAATTGCAGTTGCGTATAAAAACCCTCAGTCGCGTTCTTGAAAAATTCATATGGTATACCATCTTCTCCAGGCGCCTTTCCACTTTTACCTTTACAAATTGCAGTTCTAAGTTCGTCAGAAATGATTTCAGGGTCTAAAATTTCATCAGAAATCCGTGGCTCCGCATACAAAAATTTTAGGTCAGACTTGCCGCATAAAAGGGTTTTAAAGTGTACAGACAGACCTTCAGCAGCCACTTCAATTCCAATTGTAAAATTTTCACCATTAATCTCTTGTATTCTTTTGTACTTTTTATTTGGCCAAGAGTACCAGCTTGATCATTTTCAAAGTCGGTTTTCTTTTTTAGGCACAGTTTTTTGTATGCTGCATTCGAATCACAATACCACTTTTTAAGATTCTGGCAGTTTGAGTTTCTCAGTGCATTAAACAAAGCAAACGATTTTTTTCGGGCTTTCAAACATTCCTTGCCAAACCATTTTTGTTTGAAATTAGTGACTTTTTTTGCAACGACGTTGTTTGTGGAACTCCTTATGCAAGCGACAAGTTTATTTGCACTTACTTCAGCTGACTCTGCTAATACATTTAATGACCCTGACGATAGGTTTTCATCTAATTTCAGTTGATAAGTATTTACACTTTCCTGCTTCCATATCAGCCGTGATAAAAGTTCGAGATTTCTTTGATTTGCCGATGTATCATCGAACCAGTCTACAATAATCGGCATATGATCGGAAAAGTTTTTGCACTGGACTTCGAATTTCTTCACTAAGCCATTCCATTCATTATTGATCGCACAGTAGTCGATGAACGATTTACCTTGACCTCCAAAGCGTAAAGTGACCTTCAGTGTCCCCATTAGTGCATCCGTTAAGAACTGTACAGCCAAACATTTGAAGAAGTTCTAACAAAATGGTACCATTTTGGTTGCAGATTTCATCCTTTTATGTTCTTTGACTGGGGTTTAAAGCAGTGTTACTTGTGATAAGGGCTACTGAAACTTGCAAATTAGCTATTCTGACATTGAAATCTCCAATTATCAAGACACTTTTATTTGCCAGGTACGTCATAATATTGTTGAAGCGTTCAAAATCCTCACTCCACTTGTTGCAGTTGATATAGAATGGAATAATTATCAAATTTGGTTTATGAACTAGTTTTACTACTGTGACTCCTTCATGCTCCTGAAAATCATATTTGTAACTATAACGATGATGTTTTGATTCCATAAACACTTCCCCCACTAGCACGCCCCTTGTTATGTATTTTTATTTTGGTTTCCAATTTAACTTATACCCATTAAAATACTTAGTAAACTTATTAATATTTTCTAAAGTTACATGAGTTTCATATAAAAAAAAAAAAAATCAAAACTTTTTACATAATTAAGAAATTCCACAAATAATAGTAATAGATATATGTGTATGCTTGCGATCAATTCACTTCGTTTGATGCTTCATATATCATAAACTAATACGACAGAAATATTAGCGCATACACAAAACAAACAACACTTACACGTCTGAAAAAAAATAACTACAGGAACGAACGATGGGTGAAACCGAGCCACATCCGGTTTCGTTACTACCAAATCGACTATCGAATGCATTTGTGTTAGTGGATTGTGTTTGGTACAACCGCAACCAAAGGAGAGTAGTGTTAATTATGTTCAAATCGGTTTGCCTTTGCATTCATTAAATTACTCGGCTGTCGGTTCGGTTCTTTCATCGGTTCGCCAACTCGGTTTGCAAAAATGTAACCCGAGTTAACTTGGTTTGGGCACAACTCGGGTTGACTCGGTTTATTAAACCGGGTTGACACATCACTAATTAATAGTTCATTTATTGATTCAATTGCAACATTACCCCGTGGATGCATTATCAGTGTCATAATTCTCTTCCTTTCACAAGTGTATTGGTTTTTCCTGATGTTGAAAAGAGCATTAAAGGTCTTTTTGCCTTTAAAAAAATCTTTTCCTATAAAAAACACAAAGAATAAAAGAACAATAATCTTTCACCGATGACAGAAGATTCTCAAAACTTTTTTCTCCGCCATTATTAAATAAAATGCAAGACTGGATCGCACGAACTTGCTGTTGTAGCTAACAACTTTAATATATCTAACCATTAAAGCTGTTTAGTAGGTATGTAGTCTAGTTATCCTATGCAGGTTTAAAGCCGATGTAGTTAAGATTACTTTAATTCTTAGTATAATGAATTGTCGAATAGATGATTAAAGGAATAGTTACTTAGGTACCTACCAATCTTCAAATGTATACTTAAATCTTTGTTATGGATTTGATTTAAGTAAGTTAGGATATTAATATATATATATATATATATATATATATTGATGGAAGCTAAGTGTGTAAACATGTGGAGCGGTTTTTTAATAAATTAATTTATTATGTATAAAATTTTAAAAACATTTTAAGAAATTATTAATATAAATATAAAATTCATTTTAAAAATCGATTTTTCAATAAAAATTGTATTTATTTTTTTTTTGAAAATTTGGTATGAAGTTTCATTAACAATTTTAGGGAGCATTTATATAAAAAAAATTATTTTATTCAGTTCATCCAATGTTGAGAAAGTCGAAAATATAAAAAGTGGTTCTATGGGAAGTGCCGTTAACAAGTAGAAAAAAAATATTTTTGTACTTGAAAGTGGACTGTACTAATCTAAGAACACACATTAAAAAAAAATTCTTGGATCCGTTTTCAAGAAATACATTTTTTTTAACGGTTATTTTTAGCATTTGTATGGGAGGTACCGTTGTTTTTTATTTTAGGAATATAGTTTTTTTTAACTATTCAAGATAATGACAAAAAACTACCAAATACGAAGTTTCGCTTTTTGTTTTATTGAAATGTATATGTTAAAGTAAAATTAGGTTTAGAAAATACTCTTTTTTTCGGACTGACGGCAAAGGCCAATGTTTTAATACTGTGAAAAATGTAAAATTATGATCACCTAAATTGTTAAATAAAACACAGTTCTACTACTACTTCTACTAGTTTTCTAACATATAATTTTTGTCTTAAATGTTTGTTTTAGAACATTCTACAATGTACATGGAAACTGACGAATATAAGATTTGTAAGTACTTTAATTCAAAACTTGCAAAAAATTCATTAACGTCTTATTTGATCATTCGCATCTTTTCCCTAGCTATGTGTTTTTGAGTTTTTTTTATTTTCTGTTCTAATTTCAAATGAACACTTATATGATTTGATTTAATTAATAATCATTTCATTAGTGGCCAGAAAATGTGCAATCTCTGATGAACCTGGCACAAGAGCTCATAGTAATCCAACAAAATCCACTACAACACAATCCACAACAACACAATCCGATATAACACAATCCACTACAACACAAAGCAAGCCACAATAAAAAAAACAAGTGTATTCTTAAATGCACGGATTTTAATATCTTACACAGATGCCCTCAGGATGATGGAAGCTATTGATATATTTATAATAATATAAATTATAAAAAATACACTCCAAATTTATTAAAAAAAATATTTTTATTTATTTACAACGTCTTAACAGTTTGGTAGATAACTTAGAACTAAACTTTTAACATAAAATATTTTACCAGCTTGAAAATGTAAAAAAGCAAGATTGCATTTCCCACAGTTTTGCTCATTGAATTCGCGTATGTATCCGGTATCCACTGTGAGAACTCATGAGCCCGGAAAGTTGCTGATGCAATAGGACGGATCGTGGGAAGTTGCGGGATACTTGATATTAATAATTTTTTGGAATGTTGCTGTTGTTAACTCCTCCCTGCTTAAATCTGGATGCCCTCATCCAGCAATTAAAAGAATGGAGCGTCATAGAGTTTGGGGATGCTGGGACTTCTCATCTGATTAAAGATAGGGATGAAAATTGGCTTGAAGGTGCTAGGGGTTCCCAAGACTTCGGATGCTACTTCTTGATGGGTCTCCTCATGTTTAATTGTTACTTGTGTTTGCTTCCTTTTCACAATAATTACTGTCACTATGATGCCCATGATGATCATTACAGTGCCGTGAGAGATGGATTGATGAACGAGGCTGGTTACTTCGAGCTTCTTGATATGCTCCCTGTTCTTAATGTGAAGCTCATGCATCATTTCTAGAGAAAGCACTTCGTTGATCTCTTTTTCATATGGCTGAGGTTGAATAACGGCAGGTAAGATTTGGACTGAGGATCTTTCTCCTGAGCGAAATATTTGATCCTTGATTCCAATTGTTGCGTTGTGGAATTTGATAAGGACGCTTCCGTTCAGAGGATGTCCGATTCCGTCTATTGTTATGTTGTCTTGAAATTGATTAAGGAAAATCACGCCTGTCTCTATCATCTCGATGCTCGGAATGTGTTGGGAGTTTGTAACGGGGCAGGACGAGTTGCGACTTGTGAGCAAGTTGGGAATGCAATCTAAATTAATTATTTCTTTGATATTTTCTGAATAACAAACAGACAAACTGTTCAATGTTTTACATGGTTTTTCGATATTATAAAATTTGTTTTCACATATTAATATCTGACAATTATTTTCATTTGGTAACGTAATTACTTTATTACTTCTCTTTATTGGTTTCAAAGAAAGTTTTTCGCAAATTCGTGATTCCGTGAGTGGAATGTTAACAATATAAACTAATATTGAATTATTTGTAAAAATTTTAACATTAGCAAATTCTAACGCTTCTTCCACGGTATTAAAGGGGAATTTTTCTTTATTCAGTGCTCTTATGGCAATATTTATTTCTTCGTTTGACAAAATAATTGAATTTAATATTTGATCTTTCGCCCAATGAATGGCGTACTTAATATTTATAAGTTCCTCTTTAATAATTTTAATTTTATATTTGAGTGTAACAAACAATTCATTATCTACATATTTACTTTCTCTTATTTCTTTTAAAATTTTATTAGTGACTTGTTATATTGTTTATTCTATTATTATACAATTCATTTATGACAATTTGATTTTCATTATTACCAACTAAGTTATTTATTTTGTTTTCAATTAAAACAAGATCTTCATGGTCAGGGCTGCCTGCGAGCCACTTCCATGCTGAACCTACAAAATTTAGAGATCTTTTATTTCTCTTTGGTTTAATATAGGCTAGTATGTCCTTTATCTGTATAAGTTCAAATTGAAGGAGAGGGAAAATGATATGGGACTTGATGTTTGTTGAGAGAAGGGTTGTGTTGGCTTGGTTTATAAATTCTTCGTATTTATCCAGATCAATTGTATGAATGATTTTAAAATTTTCATTCTGAATTTTCGCTAACCCATTATTTATGGCAACAATTTGGGAGTTTGAGTAGTCCAATATTTGCACCTCGGCGCAAGCTATTGCAAGGAAAAACCTGAAATGTTATGGGAGAAAATTAGTTCCTAATGTTGCTTTTATGGATTATTTTTCCTGATTCAGTAAGTACAGTGGTATTCCTATCCTCCTTTACATTCTCGATCTTATAGCGTACAGTTAATTTAGAGCCTATTCTTTTATTATGTCTTACGAAAATTTCTTCTCCTACCTGGTAAGTCTTAGGGGGTGTTGCTGGCAAGAGGAGGTGGCTAGGTCGCGGTAGTGGGGATAGGTAGGAAAAAGGACGGGCTAGGATATTGGAAAGGAATAGTTCGGAAAAGGGATAGAATGCTAAGTTCCGGGGGCGTGGCCTGCTTGCTATGCACGGCATCAGCTCGTCGGACGGGGGGATCTTGCCCCCGGAAACCTAACCTCACCTGCAAACAAAAAAACACATATCAGGCCTAAGGAAAGGAAAAGGAAATTGGAACATAAAGACGGACGGACTATTGTCACATTAAGGCACTGCGGATGTTGTTGCAGTGAGGCCATTACCCACCCTACCTTAGGAATCTTCGGCCATTTTTAGATTCCCCCAAAAGGGTGGATGATCGGTTTCAGATCATGCCCTCTTGACCGAAACTCTCAGTTACCTTCAGCACCCCCTGGAAAATGTCTTTACAAGAACATAGTTTCGCTTACGCGAAACAGAAAAAAACCGAAACTTATTTTCTCTTTAATTATTAGAGTGTCTTTCAAGGCTTTATTCTCATCAGAAAAATTATTTTAAGGTTATAAAAAAATTTCTTGGAATTTAACAAAAAAACAAATTTAACAAAAAACTTTAACATCTAACTATATAAAAAAATTAAACTAACCAACAAAACAAATGTGAAAAAAAAACGGTTTCTTTCAGATCAAAGAAAAATTCAGGACGAATAAAGGTTATACCAATTACGGTATTCAAAAATATAACAAACAACGCAAAGGCCCTAGCTTCCCTACCCCTAGAGAGCTCTTTGGAGGTATTCCGCCTAAGGACACACAAAAAAATTCAATTTAAAACGCGGAAACCGACCTTTTGTTCTTCACTCACAAAACCACTGGGATGTAAATTACAAATTAAACAGTCAAAAAAAAAAAATATTCTATTACACTAAATTAAACGAATTAAATTTGAACTTATAATAAGAAAAATTAAATGATGAGAGTTAAAGTAAATAAATAAGATAAATAATTCGGTATAATTCTTTTTTTTTTGTATTATTAAAATTTTGTTCTTTTTTTTTTTAATTTTTTGTTCATTAAAGACTCACTGACTTTTCTTTATTTCTTCTTTTTTTTCGGGAACCTTTTATACCCGGTGTGTGTGGCGGAGCACCCGTTGATGGAGCTCCTCTGCGCCTTGAAGTCGAAAGTGTATGGCTGAGATCGTCACTTGAGCATTAACAGCCGGCAATAATTTGTATCCGGAACTATATTCGCCGGAGCGATGAACCTCGGGATTCTTTCAAAAAGAGGATAATTCACACCCAAAATTATCAATAATAAACGGTGAACCAAATGGGGAATAAAACAAATGTTGAACAAAACGGCGAAACAATATTGTTGGAAAAAATTTGATGTAATAAATATTGCGGCGGCCCAAATATATAACGCATTTCTGGGGCAGCCGAAAGGAATATACCTATGGAAGTTATATAATTTTTTTTTTAAGCAATAAAACCTTTTTCCATCAAACTCACCACAGGAGACACAAAAAAACTAAACAAAACGGATTCGATGACAAAACGACACGTGTAAACGTAAAGTGGAAACAACCTAAACATTATTTTTAGGTTATTTAGCAATGGCCGAAACCCGGTAAACCCCCGAAACTGAATAATTTTTATCTCCTCCAAAACGAACTGTCAAAGTTTGTTTGGGAGAAATATTCGGTCAAGCCGATAAATTTATCTCACGAATTTGATGTAGAAAAAATATACCTAAGAAGCATCACGGAGCAATAGTTTAACGAACGTCTAATTGTTTCCGACATTTACGCAAGTATTTTTAAGGGTGGTGTTCATGCGAACATCTGGCGGGATATTTAGTGAAAATTCAACATTAACTGACAGTCCCCGGTCCGTGTAATACCGATTGAAGAAAATTGACGTTTAGCTGTCACTACTCATTGATCGGCAAGATTGTGGTATAAAGGTATCAACTCGTCCGCTCGATTCAAACTGTTTGCAGGGTGAACTACCATGTGTTCGGGCGTCCATAACAAAATTTTGGTTTTCCTTGAAGTACCTACTCCAATGAAAGACAAAAAAAAGGACGTGCCGATTACCGCTCTAATTGTAGGCATTGTAAGTAGTCATACAAGTATATGTCGGGCATAAAGAGGTGATTTAACTTTTCATTTCAAGAAATAGTGATTAGCAGATGTATTCGCCTTGTTTATTTATTTGTTTCAGACCAATGTATATTACTGGCTGTATTGGTCACAACCGCTAACTACATATTAGATCGGTGGGGAGTAACCCACACTGAAAGCCGGGCAAACAAAAATGTTTAAGGTTAAGCAATGTGCGTTGCTATGGGATCAACAGCCATGAGTGTGCACTGACCTACGCTAACATACCAACTTTACCTAGGTAATTGACTTCGACTTGAACGAGCAGCTGATACTAACGGGTAGGATATGGATTAATGCGTACGTGCTATATATAATACTCGCACAAAAATTCAAATATTACGCAAGCAAATTGATTGATTGTCCTGTAGATATTATGTATAATAAAACAAATTATCTAATTAGAAATGAAATTGTAAATATCACAGTTGGGGTCTAAGATTAATGTGTAAATATCACAGTTCAAAATTAAATTCTAGTAAGTAAATATCACAGTTGAAAATTAAATTTTAGTAAGTAAATATCACAGATTAGTTTTCAATCATTTCGAATTGTTTATAGCCGATTATTATTAAGGTTATTATTTGAGTAAAAAAAATTGTAATCGGACAAATAATATCTAATGCTAATAAATGGACTATATAACACTACGAACAGATGCATGCTATAAATAAATACATAAAAACAAAAATAAAACAAACAAATTGCTCAATTAAAGAGAAATGAGAAATGTTCAGCTACTATGTGGCGTGAAATAAGGTGTTTAAAAAAAAGGTTGTAGTAAAGCTACATAAGGTACTAGATTGCGGGGTGGTTTTATATACATTAAGCCATAGGTACATTTAAAGATGACTTGCTAAACGAGCAGGTGCGTCGTTTAAGTTCTATTACATATATTTTTGGAAATTATTGTGGCAATAAAAGCATCTAACAATAATTTTTGTAAGGCTGTTATGAGTTTTGGCTGATTTTCATTCGCTTTGACAAAAAAATTATTTGCTTGCAATTTTGGTTTGTTACGCCCTCTAGCCTATTTTATCAGAAGAGGGCCGAGAATTCGCCAACCTTATGTAGTTTTCGTGCCATCGAATAGCCACTGTGATCCCTAGGAGACAGCTGAGATCGAATCCCTGCAACACCATTGTGTCCACACGGAGTTATCGGGCATTCTTAACAGATACGACAGGCCAATGCCATTTACACAGTCTTCTCACTAACTCATTACTACAAAACAAAAAAGGAAATCTGCGAATATTCAACGAGGTGGGTTTAACAAGCGAAAAACGATGTACATCCTTCTTTGAAAACTTATAAAAAAAAACTAATGAAACTGGGTACCTATGCAAACAAAAAACACCGGGTAAATATGACAAAAAGTAGCACAATAAATAAATAGATAGACAGTCTAAGCTTATTGTTAAAACTAACCAAACGTTACAGAAAAAGCCAAAAACACTTAAATAGCTCACTAAACGGGAACTGAAAGAAAAATGATTATAAAAAAACCATTTTAAGAATAAAATTAAACACGTCAAGAAAACTGCTTAATTTCCAAAAAAAACAAATAGTGTAACAAGAAAATTTAAATAACTAACGAAACATCAAATAGGCAAGTTTACTGCCGAAAAAACTGTATGTGTATATTTAACAAAGTTATATATATGATGCAAAAAGTTAAATAAATAGCTCAAAACAACCAATATCGAAATAAAATAAATTATTTCCGAAAATTTATTTAAATGCGTTAGGAAAAATGTCAGAAATGCAAAATTGCAAAAATTATATGCATAACTACAGATAACGAGTTGTGCAAAACAAAAACTAAATGTCTCTTTTGAGACACGAAAGTACTTTTTCCAAGAAAAGAAGCCTAAATCAAATAATTGAAAGGTTTTAAAAAAAAACGAAATAATAAATAAATAAAAAAACTTACCAAATAGATTTACAAAAAAAAACAGTTACTTAACAACTAACCAATCTTTTAGCCAAAAAAAAACTGTAAGGCAAACCAATTATCATTGAAAGCTAACTTAATAATTATTCTATCTTCGAACAAACCTTTAAAGATTTTATTTTTCGTAACGTTTCTAAATAATGGTATACTGAAAAGGAAAAAGTTTATTATAGCGAAATTTATAAACCTACGAAATTGTACCAAGAAATGTTCTTTTGGAAATACCAGTACCTTTCAACGCCGACAAACTAGAAAACAACTGTGCGGAAGTAATATTTCAAACACCAAACAAAAAACTGTAATAATATTAACAACATAACTGTACGAAAAACCTAGTAAGTAGTAATTTTATGTAGGTACTATTACTCTAACCACAAAAATAACTTTAAACAAAAGATTTTCTAAAAAAAATGTTTATAGAAAAACTATCAGAACCTCTAATTCTAGTTTTCTGCCAAAAATCTGACTTTTTTTTCTCTTTTTAAAAGTCAGCAAATAATAATTTGACTTTAGTCAATAAATAAATAATTAAAAGAAGTAATAAAGAAATAAATAATTAATAATAATCGAAATAATAACGAATTATATTATACATATGAAATAATTAAATAACGCAAATATTTAAGAAACAATATAAGACAACTAGTAGTTATATTTACCAACAAAAAAAAACAATAAAGATTATTCTAACAAAATGTTTTCTAAAAACAAAGGAAATATCTTAGAAAACTTTGAAAAATCTTTAAGGTTCTATCCTAACAATAACAAAGAAATATTTTTTTTTCTCTAGTAAAAAAAAATCTTAATTATATAGGAAAACTTTCAAAAATAACTAACAAAAAATATAATACAAACTTAGAGTTTTTTTTTGCAATAATCATACGGGGTGCTTCAGGTAGCTTCAACTTGGTGGTTTCTAAGCGACAGGGTATGATCCTACTTACGACATCGCGAAAAAAGAAGACATCAGACGGACGAACTAAGATCCCTGATGTGGCAATAATAATATGGGAAAACTACTAGAAACACTAACAAATCACATTACAAAGCTTTCTCTCACCGTTCCCGCAATTCTAGTCTGTCTCAAGGACCTTGCTAGAAGACATGAAACGGTGAGATAAAACTGGACAAAAATTTTGGAACGGTGATGTCGGACTAAACGTCACACACAATCGCCGCTACCAAATAGAAAATGACAAGACTGTAGGATTGAAAATTAGAAATAGAATAGTAAAAATAGTAGGGATAGGAATAGGGAAAAACAATACTAAAATACGCTATCTGATCTTACTCAAGCTTTTGCAAAAGAACGTCGCAGTACACCTAGGTTCGTCTGTGACCTTCCTGATGCAGACACATACGCCTTTTTCAAAAACTTCAGTAATGCCAAATAAAACGCATAACACTTATTAACCGCAGTCGCTGCGAATTTCCAAACACTCGTCGCAATACAACTAGGTACGCCTGAGGCCTTCCTGTTGCAGACTTACGAGTTTTAAAAATTCACAGCAAGTTTGGTTGGGTACTTCACAACATAAACGAACTGAAACAAAGACTACAAAAACTATCTCGTCAAAAAAACGTTCCAACTACGTTGAAAAAACGCTTTAGCGACGTTGGGCGCCATAATTGTTCCAACTACGTTGAAAAAACGCTTTAGCGACGTTGGGCGCCATAATTGTTGCTGGCAAGAGGAGGTGGCTAGGTCGCGGTAGTGGGGATAGGTAGGAAAAAGGACGGGCTAGGATATTGGAAAGGAATAGTTCGGAAAAGGGATAGAATGCTAAGTTCCGGGGTGTGGCCTGCTTGCTATGCACGGCATCAGCTCGTCGGACGGGGGGATCTTGCCCCCGGAAACCTAACCTCACCTGCAAACAAAAAAACACATATCAGGCCTAAGGAAAGGAAAAGGAAATTGGAACATAAAGACGGACGGACTATTGTCACATTAAGGCACTGCGGATGTTGTTGCAGTGAGGCCATTACCCACCCTACCTTAGGAATCTTCGGCCATTTTTAGATTCCCCCAAAATGGTGGATGATCGGTTTCAGATCATGCCCTCTTGACCGAAACTTTCAGTTACCTTCAGCACCCCCTGGAAAATGTCTTTACAAGAACATAGTTTCGCTTACGCGAAACAGAAAAAAACCGAAACTTATTTTCTCTTTAATTATTAGAGTGTCTTTTAAGGCTTTATTGTCATCAGAAAAATTATTTTAAGGTTATAAAAAAATTTCTTGGAATTTAACAAAAAAACAAATTTAACAAAAAACTTTAACATCTAACTATATAAAAAAATTAAACTAACCGACCGGAAACCGACCTTTTGTTCTTCACTCACAAAACCACTGGGATGTAAATTATAAATTAAACAGTCAAAAAAAAAAAATATTCTATTACACTAAATAAAACGAATTAAATTTGAACTTATAATAAGAAAAATTAAATGATGAGAGTTAAAGTAAATAAATAAGATAAATAATTCGGTATAATTCTTTTTTTTTGTATTATTAAAATTTTGTTCTTTTTTTTTTTTAATTTTTTGTTCATTAAAGACTCACTGACTTTTCTTTATTTCTTCTTTTTTTTCGGGAACCTTTTATACCCGGTGTGTGCGGCGGAGCACCCGTTGATGGAGCTCCTCTGCGCCTTGAAGTCGAAAGTGTATGGCTGAGATCGTCACTTGAGCATTAACAGCCGGCAATAATTTGTATCCGGAACTATATTCGCCGGAGCGATGACCCTCGGGATTCTTTCAAAAAGAGGATAATTCACACCCAAAATTATCAATAATAAACGGTGAACCAAATGGGGAATAAAACAAATGTTGAACAAAACGGCGAAACAATATTGTTGAAAAAAATTTGATGTAATAAATATTGCGGCGGCCCAAATTTATAACGCTTTTCTGGGGCCGCCGAAAGGAATATACCTATGGAAGTTATATAATTATTTTTTTTTTAGCAATAAAACCTTTTTCCATCAAACTCACCACTTTCGAATTTTATTATTTAACATATATGTAACTGGGGATCGCAAAAAAAATAGGTAGGATTGATGATTAAAGAAAAGTCGAACTTCATTAACTTTAAAAGAAAAACAGGTAAACCTTTTACAATAAAATTTCGCCTCAATTCACAAATTTAGTACAAAAAAAACACACCGAGCCAAATTCTTAATTTTTCAATTTTTTGTTTCCTTTTTTTTTTATTTTTGTGGAACTTTTGGGACGGACTTTACTTTTTCCTCAATATGCAACTTAATATTCAGTAGCAATACAACTTGAATTTTATCCGTTGGCAAAACACCATATCATTCTCAGCCTATATCGTGACATATAAAGAAAATATACAGGTAGGACAGAGATCGCCCTATGACCCTATGAGGAAAATACCTCATGATAAAAACAAAACTAAGTCGGATGATTCTATCCTAACTGGAAAACATCATTCGATTAACATCTTTACTAGGTATGTACACAGATCGTTGACTTAGTATAAGTGTTGTTTTTTTTTTACAGCCGTTTGATGGTGTTGGTGAAGTGGAACAACTTCAGGGTGTGTTCAAAAATTGTCGAAGCCAAAATCAGGTTTAGAAACCGAAGTTATTGGCCAGCAGGTGGGGCTTGTACGATTTTGTCTTGTTTTCGGTTTATTTTATATTAGCATTGGCTTCCTTAATATTAATATTGCCGAGAAAACAATTTCTCAAACCTAAAACGACATTGACAGATAATAGGACGTAAAACACCGACGGAGACACAAAAAAACTAAACAAAACGGATTCGATGACAAAACGACACGTGTAAACGTAAAGTGGAAACAACCTAAACATTATTTTTAGGTTATTTAGCAATGGCCGAAACCCGGTAAGCCCCCGAAACTGAATAATTTTTATCTCCTCCAAAACGAACTGTCAAAGTTTGTTTGGGAGAAATATTCGGCCAAGCCGATATATTTATCTCACGAATTTGATGTAGAAAAAATATACCTAAGAAGCATCACGGAGCAATAGTTTAACGAACGTCTAATTGTTTCTGACATTTACGCAAGTATTTTTAAGGGGGGTGTTCATGCGAACATCTGGCGGGACATTTAGTGAAAATTCAACATTAACTGACAGTCCCCGGTCCGTGTAATACCGATTGGAGAAAATTGACGTTTAGCTGTCACTACTCATTGATCGGCAAAATTGTGGTGTAAAGGTATCAACTCGTCCGCTCGATTCAAACTGTTTGCAGGGTGAACTACCATGTGTTCGGGCGTCCATAACAGGGGCTTTCGTGATTTGTTGTGAATCTGTAAGTCTTTCAATTGTCTCTCTTTTATCCTTTCGATATTACTCTTTCTTGCCTCTTCGTATAATTCGGGAGAAACTCTCTGATCTCGACCAAAAAACAATTCTATTGGTTTTTTTTTCGTGGTCGAATGGATGGTAGAATTGTATTCATAGACCGACCTTCCAAGCAGCTCGCTGAATTCAGTAATCTGAAATTCGGAACTCACACATCGCATAATTTCTGATAAGGTAGAATGAAACCTTTCTACTTGGCCATTAACCTCGCTCTTGTATGGCGGAGTTTGGTAAATTGTTATATTGAGTTCTTCCATCATGGCCCTAAGGGATACTGAATTTAGGGATTTCTCATTATCAATGACAACGTGCTCCGGGATACCGAAGTGGAATAGTGTATCGCATAAGGGTTGTCGTATGTCTTCTACTGACCGGGAGTTTATAATTTTTGCGTGAGCTAGTTTCGAGAATTTATCTACTGCAGTGAGGACTAGAAAGTTTTGTGTGGAGAAAATATCTATGGGAATAATATGACGTGGATAGGAAGGTAGGGGTGTTTCGTTTATATTAATCTTATTAGGGTGTCGCTCGTACTTGTTTTCTTTACAGATTGTACAGCGCTTGAGAAAATTTTGGATTCTTGCATTCATTCTTGGAAAGTAATATTTTTGCAAGATTTGGAGCCTGTTCTCGCATGCATTCCTATGAGCTCTTCTATGTGTTTTGAGGATAATTTCCACTTGTTCGGTTTCGGTAGGAACATCTATAACTTCTAATTGAGTGTGACGTATTCTATAGTTTTTAAAGTGGAGTGGGTAGAGTTCTTGAATGATAGCCATAGTTGACTCATCGGTTTTAAGACCATTTATTAAATTAGGATTAAGATATCGTTTAAAAATGCCTATTATCATTTCTTTGGTGTACCTGGATTCTGTAAAGATATGACGGTTATAATTTGGGAAGGGTTGTTTAAGTTGATAACTTGTCGCTTGGCCAATTGTTAATATCAATTGGTTTCTGAACGCATTAATGGGGGTTTCGACTGACGGAATTAGGTTGTGGGATGAGCTATCATCACTATGAAGACTTGCTGTCATTGAATTTATTTCGATTCGTGGTGGTCTAGACAAACTATCCGCTACAACGTTCGCTCTCCCGGGCTTATACTGGAGCTCATAGTTGTATTCCTTGAGCTTCGCTTTCCATCTTTTCATTTTAGTATTTGAATTTTTGTTGCTGAGCGCGAAGGTGAGATGCTGATGATCAGTGAAAATTTTCACCTTCTTTGACCCATATAGGAAATTTCGAAGGGAGCCGAGTGCCAATATGATGGCAAGCATTTCCTTCTCGTTGGTGGCATATGATTCCTCGATCTCATTCAATGATCTGGAAAGGTAAGTAATTGGTCTATCATCCTGCGAGAGAATTGCACCGATAGCATAGTCCGATGCATCGGTGGTGAGGTGAAATTCTTTCGAAAAGTCTGGGTAGGCAAGCATAATTTCATTAGAGATTAGGATGTTCTTTATTTTTTCAAAGGATTCTAGAGCTTGTTGGTCTAAATGGATTATTTTATTTTTTGATTGGGTTTTGGACACTCGTCCATCTTCCCCTCTCAGAAGCGATGTCAGGGGCTTTGCAATTTTCGCATAGTCTTTTACGAACCTGCGATAATAGCCCGACATACCAAGAAATGATCGTAGATCTTTCAATGTTTTGGGTGGAGGAAAATTTGCTATTGTACGAACCTTCTCAGGATTTGTTTTGATTCCATCTTTTGAGACGACAAAGCCTAAAAATTTGACTTGGGTTTGGAAAAAATTTGATTTTTCCAATTCGACCTTCATATTTGCAGCTTCCAGTGTTTTGAAGACGAGTTCGACATCTCTGTAATGGTCTTCTTCGGATTTGCTGAAGATAATGATGTCATCGATGTAAACGTAACATCGGACACCTATGTGCTCCCGTAATATGTCGTCGAGTGTTCGTTGAAATATGGATGGCGCATTTTTCAGGCCAAAAGGTAACCGAAGGAATTCAAATTTTCCGTTGTTTACGGAAAAAGCTGTTTTTTCGATATCGCATTCCCTTAAAGGAATTTGATGAAATCCGCTCTTAAGGTCAACTGTTGTAAGCCATTTGTTGTTGCCCAAATTCGACAAAACTTCATTGATTTCAGGAATTTTATATTTTTCTGCTGTAGTTACAGAATTCAATTTCCTGTAGTCAATAACCATTCTGTACTTTTTCTTTCCTTCAGAATCCGGTTTTTTGGAGACTATCCATACCGGTGAATTATATGCGGACCGCGATGGTCTAACAATCCCGTTCTTCAGGAGTTCATTGAGTTGAGACTCGACTTCTCCTTTCAAAGCCATCGGGTATGGGTATGCCCTTGAATAAACTGGTTCGTTAGTTACGGTTCTAATTTCCCCTTTTACTCTAGAAGTGTAGGTGAGTTTTACATCGGGGTCGGCAAAAAGATTTGGGCATTTTTTAAAAATTTGAGTAAGTCGAAGGACTTGATCAGAAGATAGATGAGAAATTTTAGCTGTTAATAGAGAATTAACTGATTGAGAAATTTGTTGCTTGAGAGGTTCTTGATGTCGTTATTAATTACGAAAAAGTTATCCTTCGTATGGATGACAGCGTTCAATTCCTTTAGGCTGTCGTTCCCGAGAATGCCGTCAAAAGTTTTTAGGCCGGGAAGAATAAAGAACTTAATTTTCTGGGTATTTGGACCGAAAATTTCCAAATATGCGTGGTGGGTTATTTTAGTGTTACCGCTAATGGAATTCGCGAAAAAAATGGTCTCGTTAGATATGGGATTTCGAATGTAACATGATTGGACATCATTTTTATTTGATCCGGTATCAAGTAAAAATTTAAATGTTTTTCCGCTCTTCGCAGTGAACTCAAAGTACGGCAGCGAAGAGCAGTTTAATCTAAAAAATGAACCTCCTCAGGCTGAGCTTGTTCTACTTGTTCATCCTCTTGTAAATCGGCGTAGTCATCTAAACCATCGTCGTAGCCGTAATCCTCCGGAGGTGGGAGGTCCTCAAATTCTTCGTGAGGTTGTAATTCTCTGGATTCCTCGTTGCCGGGGACATCCTTTGAGGTAGTGTGTAAAGCCTTTGGTATTTACCTGGAGAATGAATTTGTTGAGAGTTTGGGCGCTTGTTTGCGCTGGGATTTTTTTGGAAAGGAACAAAGGATCGGTTCATTGGTTGATGTGTTTGGAAGTAAGGTCGTGGTTGAGGGTTATGATAGAGTTCAGGAATAAACCTGTTTCCCAAAGGCGGTGCATTATGTGAGGGGATTTGACGACGTGGTGGTAGTGGAGGAGGAGGCTGGAAGTTCGATCTCTTTAAAATAGTTTGATTATTCATGGCATAGTTTGTCCTAAAATTAACATTGTCTAGTTTGAGGCAGAGATGCAGTGCCTGAGGGAGATCGATTGGTTCCCTTATACTGAGAAGCTGCGGAAGATCTCCCTTTAGACCACGTATGAACGTGTCTAATGTCTTATCTCTGTACGCACTAGTCATGGTAGTAAGTGACTCAGCGCTTAACTCCATAGAGGCTAGTTTGTTTAAAATAAGGGAAAGATGTGAGTACACTTGCTGATAGAAGATAGAATCCGGGAATGGTTTGGTTTCCTTGAACCAAAACCATCATTTGGTACTCGAGAGTACCAAGGTCCCTTTTGTCTGCATAGTGCAGCATTAGGCATCTTGATATTTTAGCCCAATTTAGCGGGGTATTTTAGGACTCTAGGACTATGTCCGCTTGTCCAACTATTTTGTTTCGGACAACACTCAGGATGCCGAAATATTTGGGCGAACCACGGACAGGTTCGTAAATTTTCAGGATTCTGTCTACGCTCTTCTTCCAAGAGCTAAATTCACCTGGTTCCCCAGAGAATTGTCGTAGACTTTTCACTACGTCTGGTATTCTTTCTAACCCTTCTAGGTTCCTAGCTTCGCCAACATCAATTGGTTGGTCTACACTGTCGGATTCTCCTGATGGAGTTCCCATTTGGGAGAAGGCATTAGCAACCACTTGGTTTATGTAGTCGGTTAAATCCTGTGTTCCGTTAGTTATTCGTGGAGGTAGGGAAGGTGCTGGATTTAAAGGGGCTTGCTGAATATTTCCCTCTGTCTTACTCATTTTGATTACTAAGGTTAATAATTTGTTTCAACGGATGAAATTTTATAGTATTGAAATTTCAGGGAAGGGAAAGGTGGTAAATATTGGATTGAAAGGGTTGGTGAGTTCTAAGTTACCTTTAAATTTTAGAAAAGGAATTTAAATATCTTAATAACTTTAAATTTAAAAAAATGAATGTAAATATCTTTATAAACTTGGTGTTGTTGAATTTATTTTGTTTCTCTTAATTTTACAATAAATGTTTAATAATTATGCTTACAATAAAATTATTCTCATGATGCAGTACTGTGCCGGTCGAGTATTGTTCCTTTTTTTCCTGTAGGGATTTCTAGTTCCAACGGTGACTCGGGTACTCTTCCTTTGTTTCTGTTTCCTTGTTTATTGCTTTTCAACTTTAATTTTTAATTAAATTTTTTTTTCACTCCTTCAGTATATTTTTTTCAACTTTAATTTTTAATTAAATTTTTTTTTTCACTCCTTCAGTTTATTTTTTTTCAAGTTTAATTTTTAATTAAATTTTTTTTCACTTCTTCAGTTTATTCACTTTAATGTCAATTTTTCTTTTTTTTTATTTTGATTGCTTTTTTCTTTTATTACAAATTAGACACACTTTCGTAGTCGCACAGTTATTCTTTCTTTACTGTTTATCGCGCACACCTTTTTACAGTCGCGAATTCAATTATTATATTTACTACTATCGCTTAAAATACTTTTCACACAGTACTGTCTCTGCTCGGGCGCCAATTATAAAAAATACACTTCAAATTTATTAAAAAAAATATTTTTATTTACTTACAACGTCTTAACAGTTTGGTAGATAACTTAGAACTAAACTTTCCCACAGTTTTGCTCATTGAATTCGCGTATGTATCCGGTGTCCACTGTGAGAACTCATGAACCCGGAAAGTTGCTGATGCAATAGGACGGATCGTGGGAAGTTGCGGGATACTTGATATTAATAATTTTTTGGAATGTTGCTGTTGTTAACTTATATAAGTCCTAGTCATAATTTAGAATTAGTTTGCATTAGTGACCTTTTAAGAAAACCGTGTTGTTTGTTAGTTTTTAACTAGCTCTAAGATTACCAAGTTTAAAAATTTTGATTGACATAGCTTTAAGAAATAAATAAAAGTGAAATTGGCTCGTAATGATTTTTAAATCTATAATTAGTTACTTTGAAAAGATTGAGACGAAATTAATTTACACACAAAAAATAATCTTAAGACACATTACAATTTGATAATATTCTTAAGAACATACATAGCTATAAAGCCTTTTCTTAATAAAGACTGATATTTTTTAATATAACACTCCTGAATCTGGTACAGTTGAAAAAAAGTCATAGGGTGTGCAACAATCACTTTCCTAATTTAAATGGGCGCAAAAAACCTCTGCCAGCGTGGGCTGTGCCAGATTCTGTTACCCATAATTATTCTGCACAAAAACATAGCATTCCCGCAGAAATTCCTGGTCCCGAAGCTATTGGTTACAATACATTATCTTTTGGGACCAACAACACTCCCAAAAAGGTAAACTTGAAGAAAAAAAATTTAGAATTGAGAGAAAAAATAAAATAAATGCAAAGAGAAAAAGAAAATTAAAAACTTACAAAATAAGATAGAAACAGATTGTTTAATTTCGGAGTAAATGCAAACTGATATCAAAAATTTAGTTGAAAATAATTTAAAACATTTTGACAGGCCTCCTAATGGACGTAGGTATACTAGTGAGATAAAGATGTTGGCACTCTCGATTCTTTTTATATCTCCTGTTGCACACAGTTTCTTAAAGCCGTTGTTGGATCTTCCATCTGAAACAACTCTTAGAGAGTTTATTTCAACTTGGCCGAAGACACCAGAAAATATAGATTTCAATGTGGAAAGTCTAGTTCTTAAAATGAGTGCGAGTCAGCTACCAGATATATATAATTACTGTTCAGTTTCAGCTGACAAAATGGGCTTGAAAACTCATTTTGACTATAATAGGACAACAGATTCAGTTGTAGGTTTAGAAAATTTTGTAGATGACGGATTACGCTCATCTTTCCCTGCAGGTAGCGTTTTAGTTATAATGGCTCAAGGAATAGCAAAGAAGTGGAAACATCCTCTAGCCTATTATTTTGTTAGGAATAGTTGTCCTCCTATCATTTAAAAAAAACTTATTTAACGTTTTAAGAGCTTTACAAAACAATAACTTATGTCGGGCCAATTTGTTTGCACAACAGATATGACTGAGAATCTTATAAATAGAGTAACGCTATTAATTAATAAAGGTGCTGAACTCAGCAAACCGGAGACGTTGTATACCATCAGAGAAGCTCTCAGTACATTTGAATCAACAACACTCTTACCCCTGGAATTTTCGGTAATATGACCACTTTTTTTCATTTTTTTAAGATGACAAATACCAGTAGCTCCCATACATTTTTTTTGCCACAAACAAAAATCTTATTTTTCTGGAAAACGGCTCCAACGATTTTTATAGAAAACAATCAGTTCATTAATAAAGGGAAAGGGTACCTTTTGATATTTTTTTTTGGAAAAGTAATTTTATATATAAAAAATTAATTTTTTAAGAAACCGCTCCAACGATTTTAGATTTTTTTGATATATTCTTATTTGTCAAGGAATTCAAATGGCATCTTTGGTTTTCCCTCAAACTATAACAACTAAGTAATATAAAAACATTTCATTATGTGTTTTATCCATTTATTTCTACCTTATTATTATTCCATTCTTAGATATTTTTGCGTACTTCACTGAATACTACATATAATTTAGGCTCTCATACATTTATATATACATACATATGTGTCTTTAAAAATCACATGAATCTTATGTATGCGTATTGCACCTAAATTATAAAGTTATATGCAAACTACATCCTTCATTTTCTTTATTATAAGTACATGTTTACATACTTAGGTTCCATCTATATATGTATATGTATTATGCATGTAGATATATTTCACTTTCCTAACATAATTAATATCCATAACTTAGATTTAAATATACATATGTATGTAGGTACCTATGTAACTATTACTTGAATCATCCATTCGACAATTCATTATCCTAAGAATCAAGGTAATCTTACCTACATAGGCGTTAAACCTGCATACGATAACTACACCTAACTAACTCAGCCTCAATGGTTAGCTACATTAAAGTTGTTAGCTACAAGAGCAAGTATGTACGATCCAGTCGTGCATTTTATTTAAGAACGAGTCAATTTATAGCTTAAAGCACTTTTATTTTATTTTGCAGAAAATGTTTTACAAAGATTGAACAGTCTGAACTACGCTTCTATTTCCTTTCCTTCCTTTGGATAAAACATATAAGAGTTTTGGATGGATGTTTTAAAATTAAGATATGCGTGTGAAGAGCCTATTTTTGAGAACATTTCTACCTTTATTATGAAATTGATGACGTTTCCTCAAAGTTCTGCAGTTTCAGAATGAAAATTTTCAAATCTCAGCTAATCAAAACAAAAAAGTTTAATAGATTTAAATTAAAAACTGCTGAAGCAATTATGTTTGCAACGGAGTTATGTGCCGACTCCAACCGATAAAGTTTCGACTTCAGATCAAAAACAATGCTTTTATTTATTTGTTTTCTTACTTTTGTCTTATTATTGAATTGTTCAGATAAACATCAGAAACAGAAAAAAGTTTTTTGTTTTTAATTTCAAAATCAATTTTTTTGAAAAATTTTTGGTTGTAACTAATGTTAAAACTTTCTAGGAGCTTCTGCATACAAAGATTGAAAAAATTAAATAACCGTGTTCCAGAAAATCGAAAGCCAAATAGGTACCAAAAAGTAGGCTTATATTTACTAAATGCCTTGCGGCAAATGTAACCATAAAGTCTCAATAAAAATTCAATTCAATACGCCATTTTTTAATAAAAAAAGCCATACTAACGATATGTTTGATTGTTTTCAGATTATTTGTCTTCAACAATTTGGCTATACCTATGGTTATGTATTGGATATGCTTAAGGTTCAGAAAACCTTCTGTTGATTAATATATTCATCAATGCTCTTGATACAATCCAAAAACTAGATGAACGTTTGGAATTAAGTAATATTATTTAAGGCTTTGCTTTAAATTCATATAATTACGTTTTACATTTATCTTTATAGAAAGGAATAGGTGTTGCTGAATATGTGCTTGCATTTCAACAGTTAATCATACCAATTGCACATAAGCTTAACCCAGAACTTATTGATCTATTGGCAGCTGAATTCATGATTATAATTTTGTATGGTTTGAACTTTAATGAAATTTTCAAAATAACGTATGCATGTATATATAAATACATACGTATTTATTTATGTATTACTGTTTTCAAAACAGAATATTTTACATTTTAAGAAAATAGAAAAGAATGCAAATAAAGAAAATAAAATGCAAATAAATATATATTAAGGTCTTTTCAGAAAATTGTATTTAAAGGGACAAACCCCAAACAAGGATCTTAAAAAGGCTTGAACTTTTATTTTGTAGTCGCGTTAAATTACTAAGTAAAATAAGAAACACCTTATTGACCACAAACGATTATCGTTTGTGGTCAATAAGGTGTTTCTTATTGTACTTAGTAATTAAATAAATATAGTTAAACCTTACTTATGTAAAAAAAACAATAATTTGTTGTGTACTTTTTTGTACTACTTTCTGGTTTCCTACTATGTAATTTCAATCAACCTTCGCATCTATTACAAAGTCGTTTTCAATTTTTAAGTGTTACTGTATTGGCAAGTAGCATCAACTGTTCGCGTATTCGGCTCTTCGCAACATAAACTCCAATTACCTCTATTCGTTTCAGTTAATAAGTGCTATTAGTTAGTCGAGATTTTGCGAATTCGAACAACTTTATTGCAGAATCGAATTTCATAGTTGGGCCCCTGAGTACTAAGCAATGTACATAATGGAAAACAGAAACAAATAACCAGATAAGGACTTCCACTTTCGTGTAGTACGGCTTAAGAAAGAGTCTCTCTTTCGCATGCGCAAACGTATTAGATTTTCTAGAAGTATGACTTTTAATGTTGAATCATTTTGGGGAAAAAAATGTAACTGGCCATTTCTCATTAACTGAATAAATTGTAAACCTCGATTTTCAAATTTTATTTTTGTTCATTTGTATCAATTTAATTCATCAAAGAAAACAAATAAATTGCTAACAATCTAGACTTATATGTATGTGGTCACACTTCATCATGCTATTTCTTTAGTCCTCAATTACGCACATAATATTTATGCTCCTGCAAAGCCACCAGGATCACACAACAACGCCAGAAGTTACCAAAGCCATCAGGTACATAGATTTGCATTTCGATGTTACCGAATAACACAGGCAAGGACATTGGAAAGTTTGCTTCGGTTCGCAGCGAGATGTGTCGATTACCTACTTGCAGGCCGTCTCCTGGAAGAATACACTGACCAATTGATTTGCCACTCTCCTCATTAACTCCAAAACTTCTTTTCTAACGGTATCAGATGGCAAACCGAACATATCTTCAATAATAATAGGTTTGTTCGTTGAGCACTGAAGTTGCCCTAAAGCGTTTTTTGAAATAACCTGAAGTCAACCTGATAAACAAATTCTGTGTTTTCTTGAAACCTAGGGTCGCCCTCAACTCAACCTGAAGTAGATCTAGGTTTTTAGCTGGGGCAAGTTGAGGTAAATATATAAACGTTAAAGTCACATGAGATCTGATTTTATTTATAAAGAATACTAAAATTAAATTTCAGACGAATACATGCAAAATAGAAACCTTTGAAGTTGTGGATTGTGCAAAGGACCAAGAAAAATGTACTAAGACGCTAATTTTAACATATTTCAAGTTTTAATTATTAAATGACAACTTGCTTTTCTGCAACATAAAATTAATGACCTTCGGGTGTTTTTGAGACCAGCTGAAGACATGTCATTTTCAATGGAATTAATTTTCCATTGCGATGACTGAATTCACTTGAATTGGAGCAACGTAATGTGCTGCGACCTTTCACAAACGTTTTTTTTTCTTCTTGACAGTTTCACCAATAAGACGTTCCCCGTCGGCAGTGAATGCAACATATGATGGTGTAATTCGATTACCTTGATCGTTGGCAATAATTTTACACGCGTCCATTCTTATAAACTCCAAGACTAAAAAAATAAAACATTGTGATCTACATAAAACTCATTTTAAAGTTTTTTTTTTAATTAAATCTGATTTAATGATCAAAGTTAAGAACTCATAGCGAGTTTCATTTAAGAAAATCTTGACTCTTTCTATAGAAAAATTGGATCTTTTTGAATTTCCAAAGCTTTATTCCAACAAAAAGGTCAGATCTAAATCAAATCTCAACACGAAAGATCTGATCTGTGATGGGTTGTCAGATTTGTTCTGAATGCACACATAATGTAAAAAGTCTTCTGTCAACGGTCAAATGGTAAATATTTTGTTATTAATTTGTTTTGAACTTGTGAACTAGTGCTAAAAAAAATTTAAAAATTAACAAATAATGGACCAAGATGTTAATATTTTAGATTTTATAATTTAGTGGAGTTTTTGATCGCTTCGTCTTCGTCTTCCTTGTAGTCTGATGATGAAGATATTTTTTTACAGGGAATGTGTGTGTCAGTCACTCACCAATACTACAATTAAATCTGGAAAAAAGTTTCATTGAAAAGATCAAATCTCGATTTTGAGAGATCTTTGAAATTTGAATCAGTTTTTAATTGTATCAAGTTACGTACAAGAACACCTTATGAACCAAACAAAACTGTTGTGTATTGCTGATTCCATCTCTTTATATTTATATTGTAAATAGAAAATAATTATCCTTACCATGAGTATGTGATTCCTAAATCAATACCCATCACGGTATGTGGTTCCGAGTGAATTATCCTTTTCTTTTTCTCTTCTCCAAGAGAAAGGCCAACAAATGCCACTACATGATCGATCCTATCACACACGGAAATGCCACTAATGTTACCAGTGTCAGGAGTTCCCGGAATATACAAACGACACAATTATGCCGAGTAGACGAGTTGAAATCGACTGGACCATTATACCATTCTGGAACAAGTTGCGATGATTTTGTTTGAAATCCAATCTTACTTACCGTTTAATTCCTCGTATAATCAAAGTATTCAATCTTTTGAGAAACTATCGCCTTAAAGGCCATCTTTCTCAACCTAGTCATTTTAGCACCAGCTACGTTAAACATATAAGTCTGGGTTAGGGTTCTCAATCCAAAAACCAAACCGATACCAAGGAAGAAAATAGCGAACATATTTCCTTGTGCCTGAACGTATGCATCATCTGGGTTTGACATAATCTAAAAACGAGTTATTGTCACCATCGGAGCTTGCAAAAAGTTGTATTTAAGAAACTTACTCCAAAAAAGTCACCAAAGTATATAGCCTAAATAGTTAATGCGCAACCATGCCGCAATACACCCGGCAATAATGAACAGTTTTTAGTGAGAATTGAGTTTCGTTAGCTTACTAAAGGACACCTTATATTCATCTTTCTTTTCCTTCATTTTTGTGGAATCTTCGTCTTCACTTTCGCTGTCTTCATCAATTTTACTTCAGTCTGGCGTATTCTTAAATGACGCCATCTTATGCATCCTAGGTCCTTGATCATCTATAACTTCTTCGTGCCATAAGCTCCTCGTGGGTTCCTTGTTCCATAACTGTTCCATCTCTTACAAGTACTATTTTATCAGCATTTGTAACCGTTAATAAGCGATATGTGATGAGAGTCCCAGATTATGGGCCCCCTTAATCACATCGAACAACACAAAGATCAAAACGGCTACTGTGTAACTACGAGTTTCTTTGTCACGGTCATCAATGATCAACTGATGGGCACAATACCATATGGCAATGGAATAACTGCAATATATAATGAACAACGAAACTCCTGCCCCAATGACTGAGAAGAGACCCTTCCTCCTTCACTGTCAGGCTGCTTTGAATTTTCGCCACCAATGCAGTTGATATTATGATAAATGGTCAAGTTATTACAACCAGCGCCAGCGTCAGCTCCCCTCCGTGTAAAAATGATGCTGCTATCGAGGTTATGAGCGTCACAATGAGGAAGGCTAATATGGCTACTTTCTCAGCGATTCCTTCTTTCAGTTTATCGAGATCTGTGAAAGTTTAAAAGAAAAACATCGATTGGATATGAATTTGCATTTGCAAAATAAAGGTTTGCTTACTCTGTCATTTTGCTGGGGAAATTGTTTCCGGGGCTTGTGTTACACCAAAACATGTCCTGTCGAAGAATAGATTCCAAGAGAAGCGTTCTAATGCGACGGATCTAAGAAAATATATATACGACCACAGACAATCCAGTCGCTGCTGTACTACAGCAACAACCCGCCATTATTAATGGCTCATTGTATTGTTGTTTTTCTTTACATAGACGAGACACTTCATGTGGCACCGAATTGCTTATTCGTGAGATTTCAGATTGTGTCCGCCAATGTGAAGCCTCCTTTTCTAAATAAGCAATTCAATCTTACCTTTTGTTGATGGATTGGTTTTTGTATAAAGTGGAGAGTTAGTGGTATCACTCCCAGGTGGACTAAGTAAGCCTTCACCTCAATATGAAAAAACAACAAAACAATTATAGAAAACAAGAAACAATTGAGTTTGGTTTCTTAGTTTCCAATCCAAGATACACCTTTGGATGTACGCTTGCCATCGGGTCTCCGTCATTGTGGCCAAATCTTTATGAAACAAACATAAAAAACAATTTTTTTTATAGTTATATATATTTCTTCCATTGAAATAAAGAATAATTAAATAAATATGAAATAAAACTTACCAAATGTGAAAAAAAAACTATTAATTCTGTTTTGGTAATTGGAAATGTCAGAAATGTTTTTAATCCACCACTCACATGTATTCACGGATACAAAAAAATGAGTAATTTAAGAAAGTTTTCTCTTACCTCAAAAAAAATTTGCGGTTGCTTAAAGCAAGGGGGGTACGAGTCGCGCCTCTATGTAATTATTTTCTCTATGTCCTTTACGTGGCAAGTTTTCTTGTGGAAATCTAACGAAAACGAATCGATGGTCGATCTTCAAAAAACGTGTATCTTGATTGACAAACGGATCATTATCATATCCATTAATTATCTTAGAATTCTCCTGCGCTACAATCAAATAGTGAGTTATTAAAAAATCACTTAATACAGTTTTACTACTTCTTACTTCTTACTTTTCATTTATAGATGAAACTTCTTCTAAAAGATGTATCAAATCAAATTCAATTCACTTTACTTGAAAACTAAAAAAGCTAAATAAAGAATTTAGTGAACAAAATGTAAGAAATACAGTGAAACATGGAAGAGGTTCAGTGATGGTGTGGGGGTGTATGGCGGCTTCTGGGGTCGGAAATCTTGTCTTCATTGAAAGAAAAATGAATAAGCAAGACTTTCTTAACATCTTAAAGAATAACGTGCAACCGAGTGTAGACAAATTAGGTTTGCTTAGCAATTGGATCTTTCAACAAGACAATGACGATCCTAAGAATACCTCGCGGCTCGTTAAAGAATGGTTGCTTTATCGAACTCCAAAACAGCTCGATCACCCTCACAATCGCCGGACCTAAACACAATAAACATTTATGGGATCAATTGGACACTCAAATTCGTAAAAGGACTATAGAGAACAAAGAAGATTTAAAAAAGGCTTTAGTTGAAGAATGGTCCCAAATATGTTCTGATGTTACAAATAACTTTGTTCTATCCATGCCAGGTAGACTTAAAGAAGTTATAAAGTCTAAATAGAGCCAAACGAAGTAGATACTAATTGAATATTTTTATTAAAGCAATTTTGATTTACTGCTAAAATAAAGCTTTGAATGATGGCAACCCTGGTCCAAACTATAAAGAAGGTGCAAATTTAAGCTCTTGATTTTTGATAAAATTACAAATATTTAAAAGAAAGTATAGTGAAAGTGATTAATTTTAAAGTGCACAAGAAGTCTCCTTTAATCCAAAAAACACAAAAAACCCAACAGAGTAAGTCATAGACAATAAGAAAAACTAAGACAAAAATTTACCCCTGCAAACAAAGGAAATCAAGCACCTAGCACAAATACGCAAACACATACATACTAATATAATATATACATATATGCTTAAGCGAAAGGTAGGTGAAACTTCACCCGAGACCCATAATCCAAACAAAAAAAATCCTTGTACAATGGGTGTAGGCGAAATGTCAGTGGAAGAATTAGAGCAATTGTTTGATCGAAAAACAGCCAACCTCGCAACTAAGGGCGATCTTGTAGATTTGCAAAACAACATCGCAGAACAAAAGGCCCAAATAGATGCGCTGCAAAGCCAATTGATGGCTACCCAAGTTCAACTGCACCAAACACAAGAAGCTCTTCACAAAACACAACTTAGATGTTGTACGTGGGAAAGAGAGGTAGAATTTCTGGCTAAAAAGGCATGTGAAAATAATATAATCGTGCATGTACCTACAATCTCGAATGCTGATCCAATTGTACGTGCCAAAGAAATATGCGCTGACTTGCTAGAAACCAATGCAAATAAAAATGATCTAATTAAAGATGCAAGAAGGTTGGGACGTGCAAACGAGAGAGGTGCAAATATACTGGTACAGTTAAACAACACTGAAGATGTAACAACAATAATGGCCAAAGCCCGCACATTACGACACACTGGAATTGCAATTCGTAGAGATTTACCCAGGTCAGTACGAGAACGTCGGAGGAGAATATTTATTCTGAAGAAGAACCTACTATCGAAAAACCGAAACTTAAACATTCTACTTAAAGGTGAACATATTCAAGTCGAAGACAAAACATTTTTTTATGATGAAAATGATAAGCTTATTTGGAAAGATGGAGATGGTGATGGAGAAGAAATTATCAATCAGCTGTTATTGACAGTGGCAAAAACACAAAAGAGAAGAAATTCTCCAACGATGGCAGGGACACCTACATCCTCAACCAGAAATAATCCCGTATCCAGGACACAAACCCAACCTTTAATACATTCCTAAAAGTATTGCCGTCTGCCCTAGTAAAAAAGTAGTTAAATCAAATAATAATTTAAATTTCAGTATTTTATCATATAATGTAGCTGGATTGAAAAATAAAAGTAAATATTTAGATTTTGTTGAATATGTTAAAAAACATGAAATATTTTTTTTATATGAAACTTTCCTAGTAGAAAATTATGAAAATTTTGAAAATAGTTTTAATGAATTTGAATTGTTATGGAGTGCTGCAATCCGAACACATACAGTAGGAAGAGCAAGTGGGGGGACGGTTCTTGGGATAAGTAAAGAATTTTCGTCCAAAACAAATTGCTGCTTTATAAGGAGAGAAAATAGAGACTATGTGAAAATAGATATCAAGGGAGAACCTATGGAGATTTATCCAATCTACATAAACTGTTGCAACTGGCAAATGGAATACAACGAGTTAATTGATTGCTTACTCACTACAGGTTGCAAAAATATGCTTCTGGTAGGTGACTTTAACGCTAGAGTTGGAAACGAACAAGTTGCACCTATAATGAGAGGAGAATGTGAGTCTTTTTGCAATGTTATTAGAGAGTCTAAAGATGAAACTATCGATGCTAAAGGCAAACACCTTATTGAAGCATGCGACTCTTTTAACTTATGTCTTTTAAACGGTAGAACATCCAGCGATAGTAATGGTGAATTTACGTTTGTCAATGGAAATGGATGCTCCGTAATTGATTATGCGTTTATAAATGGAAATTGGCACCAGTTGATAAAGGACATGGAAGTAGCAACTCAAATTTTCTCAGATCACCTGCCTATATCTATTAAATGTGGAACAGAAACAAACTATCCTCTTATGAAAAATCTCTCGCTACTACCAAAACTTATTTGGAAAGATAACTGGGTCTATGAGTATCATCGCCATCTAGATGAATACGTCAGAATGCTGGAAATTGAGTGGGACCATGCTTTCTTATACCCTAGCTTTCTGACGAGCATAATTAAGCATATAACTGCATCAAATACGAGTACAAGCAACAACAAACTAGTTAGAAAGCAACCTTGGTTTGATGAAGAATGCTCCAAAGCTAGGAAAAAATCGCTTGAATTTATCAACTTGTTTAGAGAACTGAACACAGAAACATCGAAACAAATGTATATTGAAGCGAATTTTAACTACAAATCAATTTGCGAATCTAAAAAAAAACATATATTTCTAGTAGCAAGGATTTTTGGACCATTGCCAGAAAACTCAACGGAAACGCATTCAGAGTTGGCACCCGAGTTGAAATTGGCACTCTAAAGAACCATTTCCGAACAATGCTAAATCCTGAGGGACCGCAAGTTACATATATGTATGCAGTACCACAAGTGTTTGATGAAATTTTGGACACACCATTCAGCATCGAAGAGCTTTTTGATGTGTTGCGAAAAGCAAAACAAAATAAAGCACCAGGTGAAGATCGAATCCCCTATGAGTTCTTCCAAAATGCTACAGTCAATTTTCTTGAAAAAGTACTTAAATCCTTAAATTATATATACAAAGAAGCAAAGGTACCAGAGGAGTTCCAGAAGTCAATAATCTTCCCAATATTCAAGAAAGGTGATCCTAATAATGCGGCGAACTATAGAGGAATATCTTTTATGAACACTATAGCAAAAATTTTTACTGGCTTATTGAATGCACGCCTAACAAAATGGGTCAAAGAAAATAGAAAGTTAAGCTAGTTTCAGGCGGGATTTAGGCAAGGCTATTCTACTGTAGATCAGATATTTAATCTAACAAGTATAGCGCAAACCTACATTAATAAAGGAAAAAAATTATATGCTTTTTTCATCGACTTTCGTGCGGCATTTGATACGATCAACAGAAACTGTCTTTTCTACAAACTTTCCCAAATTGGTGTATCGACTAAGTTTCTAAATATCCTGATCAATCTATACAGTGCGAACAAATCGGCAATATGGAGTGGAAACCAGCTGTCAGACTGGTTCGGAATTGAAATAGGTGTAAGACAGGGGTGTTTGCTAAGTCCGCTAATTTTCTCACTGTTTTTGGATGATATCTCAGAGTGCCTGCCAGCAGGAGTCATGGTTGAAGGTATCAAAATCACCACATTGCTTTTTGCGGACGACCTGGTAATCTTATCAGAATCACATAGTTCTCTACAGCTTATGATAAACAAATTAGAAAATTACTGCAAGTGCAACTGTCTAGAAATCAACACAGCGAAGTCTAAAGTCATGCTATTCAGAAAAGGGAGAGGCCGATTAGCTGGATACGAAAAATGGAAATATGGTGGAGAGCATCTGGAAGTTGTTAAATCGTACAAGTACCTAGGAGTGACGATAAATCACGACCTTCCCTTCAAAAAACATTTTGAAATGAAACTTGCTGATTCGAAGAAAGCCATTAATACAACTTGGAAAAATCTAATGTCTAACTCTAGGGTTGGATTACCATCCAAAATAAAAATTTTCGAAGCTGTTATGCGCTCCATAATGTGCTATGGCGGGCAAGTTTGGGGTGGCAAATACTACGAAGATGTAGAAAAGCTGTTGCGTTTCTTTTTGAAAAAACTCTTACGGCTACCATCAACCACTCCTAATTATATGCTGCTACTTGAAAGTGGAATGTCACCTCTTTATGTTTTCACACTACAACTTAGCATGAACTATATGACCAAAGTTCTTAACGAGGAAGACGATTCACGACTTACGAAGGTCCTCGTCAAGAAGGCACTTAGAACGAATACAATGTTCTACAAGGACTGGACAAATACCGCAGCCAAATACAACATTCTGCTGGACCTAACAGAAAATAATATCCCAGAATGGAAAGACAGAACCCAAGAATTCGTTCTTGATGTGAAACAGGCAATGAAAATGGAAAGCATAACACAAGCTGAAAATTCATCACGTTTTTTGTATCGGCAACTCGAACAGCAACAGATTAATTATTTGAATCTTGGCCTCAGTACTGCACAAATTTCTATGGTAATTCGAGTGAGAGGAGAACTAATCAAGTTAAATTATATGCCCCATCGCGAAGATAGTTCATCAATCTGTCACCTCTGCAACACAGGGGAAAACGAGGACGTGATGCACTTTCTTGGTTCCTGCCCCATCCTGAAAGAAATAAGGCGATACCATTATGAAGTCAATCTGATGAATATTGAAGATGTAAAACGTATCCTCAACGGCAGTGAAAATTGGGGAAAACTTGCTTCATATTGCTACACAGCTCTCAAATATAGAACAAATATTATTAATGAAAATTTCTAAAATAAATAACAAATCTACATTTTCATATTTAAATATTTGTAAATATACCTTTAAAATTTAAATTTTGTATAACTTTGTATAACTGTTAAATTTGTTATCATTTCTCGGCAGACGGCTAAGCCATGCTTAAATGTACTTAGTCTTAAACAAATACAATTGTAAATCTTATAAATGAATTAATAAAGTACCAAATAATAAAATAATAAATAAATAAATAAAATAAAGCTTTTGTTTTATATTGTTGGAAATCGATTTTTCTTTAGTTTGTTGTTTATATTGTATATTATTCAACAAACCATATGGGTGGTTACTTATTTTTGACATTCACGGTATGTACATATTTACATACCTAGGTTCCATATATGTAGGTATAGGTAAACATTACTCTCCTAAATTACATGATTAAAATCCATAATCTAGACTTAAATATACATTGTACGTAGGTGCTTACACACTCATGTAGCTATTCCTTGAATTTTATGATTCAGTGTGTATGTCTTTTTAAATATTTCAAGGCTTTAAAAAAATAAAATGCATGACTGGATCGCACGTACTTGCTCCTCTGTTCGATCACATTATATGCAAAAGATTCTTAATGTGAACGGCTAAAAGTATTTTTAAAGACGTTTTTCGCTTAATTTTTTATATATGGATTTCTAAAATTTTTTCTAACAAAAAATTGGTATAAACATTTTAAATATTTAATAATATAAATTTAAAAACAAAATTTCAGAAAAAATCGCTCACCCGTTTTCGAAATATTGAATTTTATATGGCAGGCACCGTTATTTTTTGAGCTAAAAAAAATTTCAATTTCCGCTCTGGACAATACCTAAAAAAACTCCATAGACCAAGTTTGAAGCAATTCGGCTCACCCGTTTAGGCTGTAGGTTTCTATACATACATACAGACAGACTGACAGACTGCCAGACTGACAGACTGACAGACTGACCGACTGACAGACTGACAGACTGACCGACTGACAGAGTGACAGACTGACAGACTGACAGACTGACAGACTGACAGACTGACAGACTGACAGACTGACAGACTGACAGACTGACAGACTGACAGACTGACAGACTGACAGACTGACAGACTGACAGACTGACAGACTGACAGACTGACAGACTAACAGACTGACAGACTGACAGACTGACAGACTGACAGACTGACATACTGACAGACTGACAGACTGACAGACTGACAGACATACAGATGGACAGAATTTTTAGACCATCTTTTTTCGTCTTCGCTATCATCGTAATGTCACGTTTGATTGTTATCTCAAAACTTTTTCTTTTCGACGAATGCATAACTGGCCTTATAGTACCTATAATCGCAAGTAAAACTAGGTAGATGATATCGGTAATTATTTTGCAAAATATGTTAACGGATGTAAATGTAAATAAGTATGTACTACCTAACTAATTTTAATTTTAATCTAAACGTTGGGGTTATCCATGCATATGATGTTGTTTTGAAGGCATATCATTTGCAATACATTTTGATTTTCCAAAAAAAATATAATAGCATGGGGCATAACAACATACAGGTTCGTAAAGATATTTTTAAATTTACTATTATATTTGTAAATCCAATAAATTTTAATATTATTGCACATCCCAACATTAATTACCTAATTTAAAACAAATGATATAACTTTTGAATCTGGTAACTCGAAAGTTTGATTTTGTACTTTTGTACGTATGTGCCCATATTGTTTTGACCCAACTCAATATATAATTTATCACAACACTCGTAATGGCTTTATAAAATCGCATAGGAAATTATCGTTAAAAAAATAATTTATTTGTTCATTCATACCTTTTTAAAACCAAATTAAATTATGTCAATATTTTCAATTCAATTGTGCTTAAAACCAAATTAACATTATCTTATATAAGTGCATACGAACTTAGAGTTTGCCTGCGTAAGTTAATATTTTCGTAATTTTGAATAACCAATGGAGTATTCCACTGATAGCTAACGTAGTTCATTCCACTATTATCACACATTTATTGCATATTTTATTTTAAAAAATCGAATTCGATTTCCGACCAATAAATAAGAGCAATAGCTCAGTATAATATTCACTCAATGTGCGAAAATCAATGAATTAAAAAACGTTCGCTTTTCTTCTAATGCTCGATTGGATTTTCATAATGCTGAAATAGGTATGTAAGTGTGTATGCAGTATACACCTACCTACAATGTTTGAAGAAAATCGCGTCAGCTTCTATTATTGTATATGTTCTGAGATTGATGAAAACCTTAAGTCAGATTTTTTTATTATGTAGGTACTTCATCCAATTGTACCTAAATACCTACATACACACACACCAAATATACCTCTTTAATATATCACAAGTAAATATGCAGATTTTTGTTTAATTTGTTCGTGTTTTTATTTTCCAATAAATTATAATATACCTACACCCAGCTACATTAATATTTATTCATTTGTTAGCTTAAAAATAAAATAAATATAAATTTTTGTTTTGTGAACTTGTAAATAGGTAGGTAGTTACCTACAGCTTGAACCAACAGCAAAGCACCACCTGCTATATAGGTATGTAAGTACCTACATTTGTCTTTTACTTATCTTAATGCTAATTTAGCTCAGATTCGATTTTTTGAAAGTTTGACTGAGCTGCTTTTGGACAAGTATAGAAATCAAGTCTGATTAAATAATAAAATAATAGGTAGGTACTTAAAATTTGTCAAAATAATTATCTTTTTTTAACTTACCGTGTCTCTCAGCTAAAATGATGTAGTCAATTTCTTTGCTGAAAAACTAAAAAAACACTCATAAAAAATTGGCAAATGGAATAAAAAACAAATGCCATCTTATTAACATGGTTTTTCTAAATAGCGGATCAACAAAAAAAAGAAAATTCATATTTTTAGCATTGGAAAATGAATTAATTATTTTTTTTTTCATCAAAGAACAAGGTCACAGTTTAAATGATGCAAAGTGTTAAATCAAAGAATACCATTTTGACAGCAATAAAAAAAATAATAAATAGGTTTGCTAATACATTGTAGGGTATCTTTTTTGTTTTAGCACCGCTTCCAGTCTTCTAGACGTTGATTCAACGAGCTTTCTGGTGCATTCCGAAGAAATAAGGCCCTATTCTTCCAAAAGAGCCATTTTGAGGTCTGCCTTTAATCTTATGCCATGTTTACGAATTTCGCGCTCAAATTTGGACCATAAGTTCCCAATTTCATTGAGGTCTGGCGACTGTGCAAGGGGCTGCATGACATGGGGCCAGATACAAATCAGCCACGATTGCACTATTCCTGACTTAGGCTTAGGATCGTTGTCTTGGTAAATTCAAAAGGTGTCTTTGATATTGAGCTTTTCAGCTCTTTGTTTTATATTCTCTTTCAAAATGCCCAAGTACATATTTTTGTCCATGTTACCTTCGTAAAAACCAAGTTTCCTACGACAGGAGAAGACATACTACCCCAAACCATAAAGTGAAAACCATGTTTGACAGTGCCACGCAAATTCTTGGGCTGGGGCTCAGTATTTGGCTGCCTCCAAACGTAAGCCTTGCCATCCGACCCGTGAAGCTTAAATTTGCTCTCAACTGTAAAGATAACGGTATCCCAAAGTGATGAGTCCTTGTTTATGTGTTCACGAGCAAATTTAACTTTTGCTGTTTTATTTTTGTTGCTGATGAATGCCTTATTTCGGGCACTTCTTCCATTAAAACCAGAATCTCAGTATTCCGCGTATGATTTCAGCACAACATTTTTTGCCCACATACTTTTCCGCCCCTTCTACCAATTTTCGTGCACTTAAAGTAGGATTTTCTTTAACTTTTCTTACAATCCATCGGCAATCACTTTTATAAAAAAAATTATTTGGATTCGATTTTCACGCACATAACGCTCATTAATCTGTTGGATTATTGAAGAACTTATTTTTACCATTTCTGATATTTTTTTTGGCATTTCTTATCTTTAAAATGTTGAATTACTAATTCGCGGGTTCCAATGCTGGTGTGGCGTCCCATATCGAGAAAAATAATTCGGCCAATTTAATTACGCGATGCAAAGGAAACGCGAACTGAAAAATTATTGTTTCCTTGTTTTTCATCAAACAACAAAACCAGTACGACAAACTATTTACCGTTAAAACTGAGTGCGTCATTTAAGCTGTGACGTTGTTTTTTAACAAAAATATTGAATAAATTCTTTTTCAAATGTTAAAACTGTACACTTTGATTTTTTTCGCTAATCCGCTATTAAGACAAACCCGGTTAATAATATGACAATTGTTTTTTATTGCATTTGCCATTGTTTTACGTTTTTGTTTAGTTTTTTAAAAAAGAAATTGACTACATCATTTTAGCTGAGAGACACTGTACCTAGCTATTTAAGATTTTTATATAGCATTCTGAGTGCGCGGATTTGTACACATTCTTACATACAATACAATACATAGTTGTTTTAAAGTTTCTCAAATGTTGTCTTGTCAATGAAATATTTATTTTGTCTCAGTGCACGTACCTACCTATAGACAAAATAAATTAATAATATTAAAAATATTGATAACTGAATAGCTAGGTAGGTATATTTGTTTTGTTTTTGAAAGCTGCCAAGCAAAACACACAATGTCACAAAAAGATATTCAATCCAAAATCATTCGTTACAAGGTGAGAAAGTAATGGTTTTAATAGCGAATCCTACTTATTGAAACAAAGGCCATACAAAAATCACCAAATCCAAATAGGTACCTAGAATGAAATAAATAAAATCTAAACCATAAACAAACATACAAACTACCATTGTATACATGAGATGTATAAACGCAATGAAACTACCCCAACAATATTCAGTACCAAAATATAGTAAGTGAGTAGCATTTTAAGTATGTAATTCAAGAATGCAAAACTATGTATATGAATGAAAAAACAGCAAAATTAATAAAATTGCTACAAATACAAATAAAACGAGAAACAAAATACCTTCAAATGTTATCGTATATATGAACGATCAACTTTGTTTTCCTCTTTGCCTCATCTACTAAAAAGATAAAAAAATAAAACACGTGATATCAAAAAAGAAATCACAATTGGTTTTCTCTCTTATACTCCTTAATGTTGTAGGAACAGAAATTAAACTACCTCAACTCTTCTTTTTCCCCCTTTCTTCCTCTGCCCGCATCAACAAACTAATGTCAGCAAAGCTGAAAACAGCGACACAGACGACATCTGCATCATGTAAGAAGAACCCAATTTTCATGCTCCATAGACACCATGACTTTTGAGTCGCGACTCTTCTTCGAATTCTTCTTTGAAATTTCTACGCTGATGCGCGTGCTATTACACACATGACTTTAGAGTCAAGACTCAAATTTGACAGTTTTCTTTTACTTCGAATTTCGTTTTTTTTGTTTGAAATTAGAATTATTATTAAAAATATTTATAGAATCGAATGAAAGTTTCCCATCTCCGTATGGCTCATCCGTGGATATTATCGGCACACGCAAGGATATGAAATGAAGCGCATGCTTCAATAACAAATAATAGAGAGTTTCATTTAAGAAAAGATCTGATCTTTCTGACAAAAGGTTTCATCTTTTTGAATTTTGAGAGTTTCATCAAATCTAGTTCACATCTCATCTTTGGTGGGTAGGCAGATTTGAGCTGAATGCACGCATACATGCAAAACGTTTTTTCTGTCAAACATGAAATGGAAACTATTTTGTTATTAATTTATTGTGAAATTGTGCCAATCCCTGCTAAAAAATTAAACAAAAAAATAAACAAATAATAGACGAAGAAGTTAATAATTTAAATTTTATAAATTTAGTGGAGTTTTTTTTTGCTTTGTCTTTTTTTCCAGAAATGTGTGTGGTGCAATGCCGATAGGCTAGCCAAGATACCTTAGTAGTGGGTTTGTCTTCGAACGATCCAGGTAGCTTTCTCTGTTAAGGCAGTTGTATTGCATACAAATCTGAAGTTTTGGATCAGCTGTTCCTCAAATTAATAATAATTTTTGGGTAGCTTGAGATTTGTGTTTGGGAACATATGTTTAGTTCCTGGTTTTTCCTTAGGCGTTACAACAATACAAAGCAATCCGGGTTGCTTTAGGTATGCCACCGAACGCAGCTAATACTACAATTAAATTTGGACACACAGTTTCATTTAAAAGATCAAATCTCCATTTTGAGAGGAGTTCTTTGAAATTTAAATGAAACTCGCTATAAGTGTGAAGAGAAACGTCAAAAGTGCGTCGCCGAAATCTTGGCCCGCGACTCACAGGGCAATTTTATTCCAACTCGATTTTTTTCTCTTTCGCACTCATTATGTTCGAAAAAAGTCGCGAATCATAAGTCGTCGTGCAATACCAGTCATATGGCGTTTTTCTTTTTTAGCTCCGAGTAAAGAACTCAGCTGTCGAGAAAAGATCTGTGTTTCTTTTTTAGCTCAGACACATTTAATCTCTAAACTTGTGTTTCTTTTTTAAATCAGAGCTAAATCGGGGCATGAACCATTAGCTCAAAATAAAATGACCGATCAAATGGAGCAAAGTGCTGGGCGAGGCTAACCTTACTCATAATTTTAACAATAATCAATAAAGTAAAACCAATTAAAAACAAAAATGAATTCGGAAAACGAAAGCCTTGGATTTGCTGGTAAATAAGTTTTAATAAAAACAATTATAATAATATATGACAGTTCTGCGCTTAAGTTTATTTCAAAATTAAATCGGAGATATTTGACCATGCTCTACTCAGATCTAACTCGGTTTACTCAGGCTCTGCTCAGAGATCTGCTCGGAGATAAAAAAGAAAAACGCCAATAGTAGTATTATATAGATGTATATACAATGGTTTCATCTATAAATGTAAGAATTAATAAATTAATAAAACTGTATTAATTGATTTTTAATAATTCACTCTTTGGTTGTAGCGCAGCCGAATTCTAAGATAGTTAAGGGATATGAATAATCCGCTTTAAGTGCAAACATTGTTCGAGAAAATTTATATTTTGTAGTGTACGAGACAATCATGAAAAAGATCATAATTTAAATGAAACTAATGCGAAGCAGCAATGTGGAAAAAGGTATATTTTTTAAATACGATTAGAAATCTCTATAATTTTTTATTTATTTTAGCTCCCCATATGAACTGAAATTGAAATCTCATGATTTCAATGTACACAGAATTGTCTAAAATCAAATGTGTTATCTTTGCGGCAAGACTTTTCTCCGCAACACGGCACTAGATCGACACCAATGCCCGAGTGCATAAATATGAAAGGTAAAATATGTAATATCTGCATCACAATCGGAAGGTAAAACGTCCCAAGGATTTTCAAGAAAGTCGAGGAAAACGCAAAAAATTTAATTAATTTGTGTTTTTCATAGTTGAATTTTATTTTTTTTAAATTTTATAATAATATGTATATTAATAAACTCTGAAAAACTGCATTCCAAAATTTCGAGAAAAAAATTGGATTTGCCTCCGAAAGTTCTTCTTGAGAATCCCGCCCATCTGCTTAGTTCATCTACACGCTATAACACAAATTTTAGTTATTACATGATCGAAACTGATTATATTCTTATCAAATAAATTATTAATGCAGATGTTTTTAAACAAATTTTAGGTAATTCATCACTTTTGTTGTTTGCAGATTATTTTGATATTGTTTGATTTGACAAATCAGCTATAGCCGCCTTGACTAAAAAAATTCACCGTGTGGCTAGTTTTGTTGTGAGGTTTCTTATGAGGGTCTCAACAGAATACGAAATTGTGACTACCTCATAAGAAACCTCACAAAAAAGTGCAAAAAGAAACGTCAAAATTGCGTCCCCGAAATCTTGGCCTGCGATTCCCAGGGCAATTTTCTTCTGTATCAATTTTTTTCTCTTTCGCACTCATTATGTTCGAAAAGAGTCGCGACTCATAAGTTGTCATGTAATACCAGTCTATCATGTATATTCGGTAAAATTGAAGTAAGTATGTAGTGTATGTAGGTACATTCATATATTTTTTTATAATACGCGGTTCTAAAAATCGTAAGTATCTTTAATATTTAAAGTGTATATAAAATTGAATAGGATGGTAGGTACATATCTGACTTAATTTTGTGAGCAGCGCAAATGTTTTGGCGAGAGGCGATGGTTCAAAGGCTTTATTTGGGAAAGATTTGATGAAGTTTCAAAGAATGGTGAGAGTGCCAAGCAATTTTGTTTTGGAAGGGCAAACCTTTTTTGGGATAAATGATATTTCATGTAGATTATGTAGGTACAAATTACACTAAATTAAGAAATAGCCGGAACAAAATTTATAAAAATATATTAGCGTAGTAAACATGGCTGTATATACCTACATACTTATTTCATTCTTGCAAAATTCTAGAAATTTGTGATTTGCCATATTTTTTAATTAAATTTTAAAAGAAATAATTTTCAACCATTGGTACATATACCTACTTATTATATTCTTTACACTTTTCTTATAAATACATATTGGTAGGTAAGTGGGTAGGTAAATATAATAAGAGGTACGAGTATTCCTACCTATCTGTTAAGAACTCAATTTTAACTTGAGATATAGATATGTAGATAGCACAAGTTTTGCATTTGCAAAAAACTCGAACTCGAGATTTTCAATTTAATCAAACTTGACATAAGGATGATAGAAAACACAAAAAAGTGGGTCTCGCAATTCCGTCTGTCTGTCTATCCTCGAGTTTACAGCCTCAATCGATGGATGGATGTGCTTCAAACTTGGTAGGTATATATTGTTTTTTCGGTAGGTAATATGCCCACACGTCTCTTTATTTTTTTTAAACGAAAAATAACAGTACCTTCCATACATTTTTTGGCCAAAAAAATAATTCTTATTTTTCTCAAAAACGGCTCAAACGATTTTGACAAAAAAAATTAGGTAATTAATTAAGGGAAAGGTACTTTTTGATAATTTGTTGTTGTATTGGTATTTTTGGTATATAGATGCCTCTGGTAGAACCATTTATTTGGTTTTCGATTTCCCGGAAAACAATTCCGTTGATTGTTTTGATTTTTTTTATGCAGAATCTCCTAGATAGCCTAAACACTAACGTAAACCAAAATGTTTAAATTTTTCTTTTAACTCAATATTTCGAAAACGACTCAATCGATTTTTCGAAACTTCGTATTTAGAGTGTTTTTTAACACTATCGGGAATACTTAAAAAAAACTACTTTCCTACAACTAAAAACAACGGTACCTTCCATACAAATGTTAAAAAAAAAACCTTTAAGAAAAAAGTATTTCTCAAAAACGGCTCAAAGAATTTGATAAAAAAGTGTGAGAGTTTTTTTTTATTCAATGCATTTTCTATGTACAATTTTAATAAGGGTATTCATGCAACAATATAATGTTCCGATTTGCAGAAAGATATAATTTTTCGCCAGACGTTTGCATGAAGACCCCCTTAAAAATACTTGTTTAAATGTGGGAAATAATCATATGTTCTTCGAAAGAAATATATGAGGTGTATTTATGCGCTTTCTACATCAAATTGTGAGATAATTTCATTTGATTTGCAGAATATTTTTCCCATACAAACTTTGATAGTTCATTTCGGTGGAGATAAAGTGAGGTTTATCTGGGTTTTCCACCGTTACAAGAATACCCTTAATAAGATTCGTAAAGTATATACTAGAAGTATTCTGTAATTTTCTAAGAAAACTAGAAGACAATGAACCATATCAAATTAATTAATCCATAACTAAAGTAAGTGAATATTTGGTACAAATGTAACTTACATAGCAAATGATTAAATTGTGGGAAAAATAGGAAAATATTATAAGTGAAATAAAAAATAAAAAATAGAAGAACAATAAAGAAACGAAATTTTAAAAACAATAGCTTAAGACAAAAAGAACAAAATGAAAAAGTTATGCCGCAAAATTTTAAACAGCCTGATGTTAAGGGCTTAGCATGATACTACTTAACATGATACTAGTTAACAGCTAATACTTTACTAATATTTGCCTAATTTTAAACACTTTTTAACTAGCACCATACTAAATCTATTTTCTTAATAAACAACAACTAAACACGCCTAAAAGAGTGCAACAAAGTAAGCGAACATAACTTTTTGACGTTTGTAAATGTCAAAGTGGCATTTGATTTATTACGATACTAAAAAATAAAGTAGCCATTTTGTGATTTTAACTTTAGTAAAATGTTAAGAAAATAGTACGATACTAAACTGGTTTAAGATTAGCAAAATCCTCTTTTCGCCTAGTATCATACTAAAAATGATTTAACATATGACTAAATCGACTAAAATTTTGCGCCTATATCAACAAAGCAGGGGAACAAATTTAAACTACATTTAAAAAGAGATTTTTGACCATCGAACTATCCAATTCAAAGAGCCATTTTTTAACCGCTTTCAAAAGCAAATGAAGATAATTTTGTCTTCTTATATCAGTAATTTATTTTAGAGTTTAGGTACAGATGCAGCAAAAAAAATCGTAAATTGCGTTTTATTACATTCGCAGTTTTTTCGCCCTAACTTGTTATACCATACTGAAGTTTTGAATCAACTAGACCAAAGCATATTTTTGTTAAAAGGTTTTGTGAGAAACATTTTGCGTGTCAAGGATTTCATTTATTTTTTTAAATTTGCAGTATGCAACTTCCAGTTTAAATTTTGATCAATAAACACTCCTAAGTATTTATAATTATTAACAAACTCAATATTAAAACAAATGTTTGAACACGGAGTGTCTTGTTAAAAACTGGGTCTACCACAGGAGTGAGTACTTAGACTAAATTTGTTTGTTTGATGTTTCTTTTAGATTGCAGGACATAACGTTTTTTTTTCACTCATTATGAGTGCATGTCTGGCAAACCATTGTCTTAAAACATAAAGATCCTGTTGTAATTTGGACATCGATTCTAATGAGGAATTACTCGTATAAGGCAAAGCCATGTCATCAGCGAATGCAGTTATACTGCTTTTAAAAGATTGTTTAAATACAGAATTAGCATACACGAAGAATAGCCAGCTTTGTAAAGTTTGTGTCGATAAACAGCGCTAAAGCATATTTATTTATATTAAACCCTTCACTTTACTTCACTAGAAAACTTTAATATTGCATCATCAGAGCATTTATCTTCGCGAAATCCAAATTGAACACCACCTGCATCAAAGAGAAAATATACTACAGTAGTAGTATACTTTCTCTATGCAATGGACTATAAGAATTATTACAATTTCCATATATTTGATAACCAGGTATATTATAGTCTGGAAGTTCAATGCCGTACAACCAAATTTCTGTTGAAAATATAAAATCCGCTGCTAAATTTATGGCTTCAAAGTGAGATAAAAAGAATCAAAATTTTTCTTCATACTAAGAATGTTTTGATAAACTGTTAAATGTGACAAGTTTTCAATACTACTAACATCTTATTACAAAAATTCAAGTCATCAGAGCAATTCACTCTGACGAGACTATCTCCTTCACTTTTGCGCAAACAAATTATATTGTTTCTCATCCATAAAAACATATATTTGTTTGTCATCTTCACTTTCTTAGCTGCATTATAGAGTTTACGTGTATGAGAGGTCATGCTGTTGTTGATGTAGGTATTTGTACCATCATAATCATCACCTCAAAAAATTTTCTTGTTAATGCTGCTCCCCTCTTTTGTTTCGTCTTAATGATAATCTGTTTGGTGTCGCGACGGGTCAAGCAACTAAGATGTAAACAGTCGATGGCGAGTGGACTAAATTAGTTTAGTCCACTTTTACGTAAAAAATATTTTATTCGACTTTCTCACTTTTTGATGAACCGGATAAAATTATTTGTTATGCAAATGTTCTCTAGAAGTGAATAAAACTGCATGCCTACTCAAATTTTAAAAAAAAATTGGTTTTTCGATTTAAAAAAAAAGAAATAATTTTTTTTTTTGAAAAATAGATTTTTCAAAAGCCAGTCAGTGAATTTTTTTTGAAATTAAAATTGTATGTGTATGGTAATCATTATTTTGAAAAGGCGTTTCAATTTTTTTCTCAAATATGTTTTTAAAATCTTATACATACAAAATTATTTTTTTAAAAAAACCTGTCCAACAATTTTTGAATTTTTTCATATATTCGTATTTGTCTTTTAATTTTTAACGTAAAAAAATCTCTAATCAGTTTCATAGGTACTAATAAAAAATAATGAAAAGTCGAAAATATGAAAAGTAAATTTATTGAAAGTAAGGTACCTACCTACTTACTGTTAACAAGAACGCAAGAAAAATCTATTTAGGTAAATGTAAACTGCACTAAACACTCTCAGTTTTTATCAAAATGTTTAGATCCGTTTTTGGTAAGGGAAATTTTAGTGGTTTTGTGAAATTTTTGGATGGCAAGTGCGTTTTTTAATGTTAAAAAAAATTAAAGCACGTGCCGGCATAGGTATTATATCCAAAATCTCAAGTTTCATTTTTTTACGAATCCAAAACTTGCAATATACCTAACTACCTACCTACATAATTTATATAATGTAGGTAGGTAGTAGGTACCAACTTTTTAAATACTCAATATTGTGTCTTTCTGAAAAAGAAAAATAATAATATAACTAGCTATGTAACTATATATTTACACCATATGTTTCATAATCTTTTTTTAAATTCATAATGCAAAAGAATAACTAACTTCCTACCTGCCATCTATTTTAAAAAAGATTTAAAACATCTTTTTTACGAATATGTTTCTTGTTTCAAGGTTATATACAAAAAATATCAGTAAGCATTTTTTTGCCAACAATGCAAGGATGAAAAAAATTGTAGGGAAAAATAACCTAACAGGGCGCTTAGTGGAAACACTTGGCAGCACTGTTAATTTGCAAAATGACATTTAAAAAACAGCAGTAATGCAAGAACAAAACAAACATCACCGTTTGCCTCATCCATCCTTCTAAAAATCATCGGATTGATTTGTTTTGTGTAATTTCGATGTATTTATTGAATTTAAACTACTTTTCTGGTAAAATGACATAAAAGGAAGCAAGTTAATTACAAGCAAGTCTTAAGAAAATGTGAATCAAGTAATTGGAAAATTGAATCCAAGTATTTTGGAAATTATTTTAGCCGATGTGATTTTCTTTTAATTTAATTTTCACAAATACAATTCCTAATCAGTGGATTCCTCGATGAGAAGCTTTCGACCCCATGAAACCTACCCCATTCGGGCTCTCCACTACTCGGTCACTGGTGACATGATATTAGTGAACGAGTTGCCACTTCGGGCGGGACGCTTAGTTAATATGTCGTCTGAGCAAGAGTGGACGACGATCAAGGGTTGGTCCCGTACAACAAAACGCAGCCGCAACCAATTTTCTCCGAGAAACCTTCGTTTTGTTGTTCATTTAATTCTTGTTTATTGAACGAATAACAAATTCAGCAAATACTTTTTTTAAATAATAATTTCACAATCAAGTTTTAATATACCTATAATAATAGTAAACGCAAAAATGAAAATCGCTGTAGAAGATTGTGCTCATGGCGAGGTGGAAAAAATCTACGACACTATAGACGCAATACAAAAGGCGGGAAATTTTAAAATGATTGATATATTGTTGTGTTGTGGTGATTTCTAATCTATTAGGGACCTAGAAGATCTCGAGACCATGGCAGTGCCCAAGAAATACATGGACATTGTGTACTTCTTGTTACCGAATTGATTAATTAATTAATTGTTTCTCGAAACTATTAAGAAACAGTAATGAAAATTTACAAAAAAAAAGATGCCCGATTGTTTTGACTTTTGTTAATGAAGCTAAAATGAAGTGTCAAGGAAAATCTTGATCTAAAGAACGATCGTAAAAGCTTGAGCGTAGTAGATTTTTACGATAAAAATATGGTCGCGGTCTAAAGCTCCGCTCAGTTATGGATTATTGAAGATTCCAGGCAGGCAACATTTTTGAGAGAAGATCTAGCCTTCATGAGATTTGAGAATGTTAGAATGGAGAGTGAAAGTTTTCTTTCTAATAAACGTATAAATATATTGATATGGGAAACTATGAGACGTTAGAGAGCTTAATTCTCCATAGAAATTTCCAAATACTGGTTAAGATGGAATTGGCTAAGCTTTTTAAGACAGAGTAGAAAGTTCTCTAGTCAGAGCCAGTCGAGACAAATTTCTCAAATCATAATTTTTCGCAAGTTTTCTCTGTGCAATTAAGTGAAAGCCGACGTAGTGGATTACGAGGCATAGAATACCCAATATACGGGTAAATAAATAGATAAAGGTCGCTGTAAAGAAACCAGGTAAAGGATATTTCTAAATTATCCCTTTTGTTTACTAATTAATATCGCAAAAATTGCATATTGGAGTTAGATTTTTTATTTAAAAAAGCAAGTTGTTTTTTTAGGAATTTACAAGGCGGTTGAGTAATATCACCGCCTTCGATTTTTTTCTTGCAAGGAAGATTCTATTTTTATTGCCGTCGATTTTTCTTGCCAAAAAGAAAACAGAATTAATTTTCACCGCTTTGCCGGCCAAAAATTTACCGAATTACCAGGTCAACATAAAAATAACGGGGTACCTACATTATATAATACAGAACAAAGAAACCAAAAACATATAGTCACCATTTTGCCAAACTGAATCCAAGAGGAAGCGTAGCTTGGAGCGTTAGCGCGTCGAACAAAAAGCGGTTGACGCAGGAGTTCGTGGTTCAAAAACCACCAATTGCCAAATTTTTTTTTGTGTTTTAAATTTTTATATTAAATTTTTTTTTACATTTTGAAGTAAATTAACGTTAAATTTACCAAAAAAAAAAGGAAACAAATAATTTAAGTTAAATTCCGGATGCTGGTAGCTCGGTCGGCTGTAAAAAAAAATTTTTAATAAAAAGCATTAGATCGTGAAACCTACTGATAGAATTAAAATTTTTCATTCGCGTATTAGTATATATAATATATATAATTCAAGTGATTTAAAGAACATTTTAAAAGTATCAAGTGCAACAACGACAGATCATATCATCTTTGAGTCAATCCAAAAGACAGTGGCCACTTCTCAAGGAAATTCGGAGGTAATTTTGGTATGCAAATTTGATTTCATTTTTATTTACTTGAAAGATAAAACTTAACATAATATATTACATATATACTTACGTAAAACGAAACGAATAGTGAAATAGTACGCGCATAAAAAGGGGGTTTGATAACTGGGGACTAATGTGGTAAATTAAGAAAAAAAAAGTGAATAAAGAAAAGGGGTATTGAATACCCAAATTTGTTAATAAATCGAAGACTTCTTAATTCGTTTTTAATTAAATTTTTTTTGCGATCAGCAGCAGGGTTGCCACTCAAAAAATTTAAAATTAACTTTTTGTTACTTCGGATCAATTGGAATTGAGTTCATTTTTTTTTATTGCTTAAATGATTTTGAAAATTTACATTACATAATACATGTTTATAATTTTTATATATAAAAAAAAATTAACAAAAAATAATGATATATGATAAATATTGAAAGTGTATGCATCGCACTATGAATTGTGAATAAATTTTTTTTAAAGAAGGGTGAGGAGGGTGAAATGAGAGGGATGTGATCCCAACGGAGAAGGAAGCCATCTAAAGGGGTTGCTCTGGCGAGGAGGGCAACCAGGTAGGGTGGGTAGAGGTGATATCTCGCGCATCGACAAACAGCACGATGCACTGCCGACATTTTTTTTGTGACGGGCTATAGGTTCAAGAACCACACCCAACGCTGAGCTAAGGGTTCCAAAACGATAGTCAGCATGAACCGTACAGCACAAGACAGCTCGTTACAAAATGGCGCCCAACGTGGAGTCCACTATAAAGACTACTTGTGACTACTTTTCTGAGCCAAATCAATTTTTTTAAACATTTTTGATTCAACTTTTTTTTCAATTTTATTTCCATCATTTTTTTTCCCATTTTAATTATTCCTTTTGCAGATAGTTTTAATTTTGTTAATCGAATTTGGTTGCAGTTTTCTTGCGAGTCCCGGTGACTGGGTTTTAAGAACTTGCTACCGCGTTGCCGCAGGAAATTAAAATGAATAAAATGTGAGCGAGATGTTTCGAGTCTTGGACTATCAGCAAAGTAGGTAGTCGAACGGCAGAACAATTTCGCTCGCATATATACATATGTTAAAGGTTGGAAGAGACTTGTTGGTGCAAGCTGCGTTTTCAGAGGTCCTTCCAACAAACTTCCTTTTATTTCGCCAAGGGTGTCCTCAGTCTTCGAAGATGAATATTTCGTCTTTCGATGTCCCGGAAATCAAAGAGAAATCAAATTAATAAGTAAAGTAGTTTCAATTGTAATAAATTAACTTACATAGCGTATTTAATTTTTTTTGATTTTTGCTCAATTGATTTGGCTTTCAAGATTACGGCTTCTTCTCTATTTTCGGAGATCATCCTGCTCAAATCAGAATCGTCATCTTCTTTTTGTATGAATAAACAGTTAATATTTTTTTTAAAACTCATTTTTTTTTTTGAAAATTTCGAATTGAAATTTTGTATTTATTGTTTTATATTTTCTTTTTTTAAATATTAATTTTTTTTGAAAATGTATACCTTTTTGAGATTTTTATTACACATTATTTTTTTAACATTTTCAAATATTTCTTTTTTTGAACAATTGGCAAATGGTGATTTTGAAAATAGGTTTTCAGTTTTTTAGTTTGCGGACGGCAATCCTAGGGAACAGAAACAAACAGATTTTGGATCTTGAATTGTGCTTTTTTTTGTTTCGAATTCTTACGATTCACACCCGGTTTTGGAAATTTCTGTGAATTCTCTTCTTTCATGGATCGAGATTTTGTTTGATTAGTTTTTCTTCTCCAGTAAGCATTTCGAATTTCGACAGGGTTTGGTCTTTTGTCTGAAGTTGAGTGGGGAAGATCAACACCAATTCCTTTTCTTGAGTAGGCATGAATAATAGGCGTCGAGTATCAATTTACGACGACTTAAGTGTAATAAACCCTCATTCTTAGGAAGGATTTGAGGAGTTTCATAAAAGATTTAGGAACACAATTGAACGCTTCAACCTTGACACTACTTTCAGTTTTTCGGAGCATTCATACTCAATAATTGCAAGTTCAACCATGCAGAACGGTAGCAATCCAAGGGGTAGCAACGAGGCTTTGCAAAATGATTTACAAGATCGAAATCCTGTAGTGGGTCAGAGGGCAGATCCGACCGAAGCGTTAGCTGCACGTATCGAGAGAAATATGGTTGATAATCAAATTCGACTTTTCCAACAAATAGATGTTTTTTGGTGAATGTCATAAAAAAATTGTAAGGGCTAAATTTAGCAGCTCCTTCACAAAGCGTTCAGCCTAGGAAAAATTTAACTGGCGCAGGGGCTGAGTCCAGACCCATCAAGAATTTTCGACCGATGCCGAGACCTAGAAGTTCCGTTTCTACATCTGCCTTCAGTACACCTGAGTATAGCAAATGTCGATTGGACAGGTGGAACATCAAGTACGACGGAACAGATAACATTTCCGATTTTCTTTTTAAGGTGGATAGGATGCAATCATCGTCGAAAAACAAATAAGTGGTATTGGGGTTTCTTGAAAAGAAATAAAACAGCGAAATTAGCAGAGGTGAAGTTGGTGATGAAAAAGGAATTCGGACGGTTGGAAAGCGACGTCGATATTTATATGCGGTTGCTGACCCGTAAACAGGGCATCAAAGAATCGTTCGACGACTTTTATACTTCGATCGTTTTTCTGAACGACCGTCTTAAAGAGCCCTTCGATAGTCAAAAACTCGTACACGTTATCCGGAATAACGCTAAGGATAAATTAGATGAAATTTTGCTTTCAGCTGATGTTAAGGACTTGGAGCAATTGCGAAATAAGGCTAGGGAAGCTGAGAGGTTCTTGGCGAAACGAGCTTCTTCCCAGAGAACTGTGAATGAGATTGCGGTCGATGAAGACCAATCGGACCTATATTTATATGGGGAGGAAATCGCGGCCATTTCTTCAGGGTGAAAAATGATTTCAACAGCAAATTATATATGATGGAATTTTGATCAAAAAGGACATGCCTATCACTATTGTCCTTCTAAGGTTAGGAATCTTTTCTGTTTTCTTTGTGGGGCGAAAGGAGTTACCACCATCGAGTGTGGTAAACATTCGGAAAATGGTCAAAGGAACGAAAAGAGCGGGGAAATTCGTTCCTCAAGGAGCAAACCCGATCACCCACAGCAATAGAACCCGATAAGCCCAACACCGTTAGTGAGAGCATTCTTAATAAAATCTTGCAACGGGATGAGCCTCTCAGCTCCCAAATCACTCAGTCTCATCCTATGAACACCTACGCGCTAAAATCTCTTCACGAGCGGAAACTAAATTATTAAAAAAGTTCGTTCTCAAATTTTCGGCCTTAATAGTAGTTTAGCTAGCTCGACTATCCAAAGATGTCGACGTCGGTATCGAAAAAGGAAAAAAATTTGCAAACAAATTGTTGAAACAATTATCACTTCTCATTCAGATGGTAGAATGTTTGCAAAAGTTCAATTAAACAATGAATTTGCTTATGGGTTGTTGGATAGCGGTGCTTCCATATCTGTGTTAGGGAAAAATTTTTGGGAATTGGTAAAGAGGGTTGGAGTAAAGGTAGAGTCGTACAAAAATGTTGTGCGAACTGCAGACGGCATATCTCATGACATCGAAGGCTTTTGTGAGATCCAGACCCAATATAACGGTTTAAAAAAAACTCTAACTTTTTACTTAATTCCCAACCTGACTCAGGATTTGTATCTAGGGATGAGTTCTTGGAGAGATTTTAACTTAATGTCCGAAATAAATGAGATACAAGCCGACGTCGGCTTAAGCGAAGAAGAGGTAAATTTAATCTAACGCCTAAGCAAAATTCTATATTAGAATATACCAACAAATTATTTTCTAATTTTGTCATGTTATGTTTGGGGAAGACAAATCTCGGTTGTCACGTTATTGATACGGGAAACGCGGAATCGCATATACGTATCCTTAACGAAGTGGCTGCTTGTCTTCGCAACTTCGCAAGGGAAAACCTGATTATTAACCTCGATAGGAGCAAGTTCTGCATGCGGGAGATTAAGTATCTCGGATACATTGTTGGCCAAGTTACTTTGAAAACAAATCCTGATAAAATCGAAGCAATGGTAAATTTTCCAGTCCCCACTAGCATAAGACAGGTTAGGAGATTTCTAGGTTTAACCGGATGGTATAGACGGTTTATTAAAAACTATTCCGATTTAGCTGCGCTCCTTACTGACTGTCTAAAAAAGAAACGGAAATTTGAGATAACACCTGAGGCGGTGAAGGCATTTAACAGGTTGAAGACTGCACTCTCCTTCGCTCCTATTTTACTAGGGAATTCACGATTCAGTGTGATGCATGTTCGGAAGGTGTAGGTGGTGTTCTCTTTCAGTTGCATGAGAACAACAACGAGAGGCCGATAGCATACATGTATAAGAAACTTAATAAGTCTCAGAAAAATTACACGGTGACTGAGCAGGAGTGTCTTGCAGCAGTCTTAAGTATACGAAAATTTAGGCCCTACGTTAATGGATTACCTTTCAAGGTCATAGCCGACCATTCCAGCCTAAAATGGCTGATGTCAATGAAAGAGTTGAGTGGAAGACTCGCTCGTTGGAGTTTGGAACTCCAAGGTTTCAATTTTACTATTGATCATCTAAAGGGATCCCTCAAAGTAGTACCTGATACCTTATCTCGTATGGATCTGGAAGAGATTTCTGCAGAAGTAACCGTGAAAGAATCTGAGATCGACGAGAATTCTTCGACAATGTTATGAGGTGAAATCGATCTAGACTCTGTTGAATTTGATTCGGAGCAATATTCCCAACTGAGAGAAAACATCGTTTCGAAGGGTGATGTGAACGAGGAGGACTCGTTATGGCGTCTTTGGTTGCCGGAGGCTCTCACTTACGAATGCATTGAATTGGCTCAAAATGCGAAGCTAAGTTGTCATAGCGGTTTTACAAAAACCTTTGCTCGTATTAGAGATAAGTTTTATTGGAAAAAAAATGGTATGAGACATCAAGTCATTCGTGAGTGATTGTGAAACATGCAAAATGGTCAAGGCCCCTATCACTATTTTTCGACCACCTATCACCAAGCAGATTGTTTCCGAAAGGCCTATTCAGCGGCTTTATGTCGACTTCCTTGGACCTTATCCACGTACAAAGCGAGGAAATGTATACGTTTTCATCGTGGCGGATCACTTGACCAAATTCACTTTTCTGAAAGGAATGCCTAAAGCAGCCTCTGCTAGAATCATCAGTTTTCTAGAATCATATTTTCATACTTTCGGGACCCCTGAAATGATTCATTCCGACAACTAACGGCAATTCGTGTACACTGAATCTAAAAACTTCCTGGCAGAGTACGGAGTTAAACATGTTTGCACAGCTGTGTATTCTCCGCAGGCTAACATTTCCGAGCGAGTCAATCGCAGTGTTCTGAGCAAACTTAGAGTCTTAATTTCGACACAGCAAAATGATTGGGATGTCTAATTGTCTAAAATCGCTTGTGCCTTGCGTTCAGACATACACGATTCAATAGGATGTCAACCGTATTATGCTCTTTTCGGTCAAAACATGGTATCACACGGCGCTACCTATCGAATACTGCGCGACTTGAATGCTATTGAAGACTCGGAAATGTTAGTCTTGCCTAACGTACTAAGAACCAAGCTTGCCAGAAAGAAGTTGTCGGAGAATAATTTAAGGGCATACGTTAAGTCTAAGAATACTTATAATACTCGTGTAAAACCATTTACTTACCAGGTAGGCCAAGACGTATTCCACCGAAACTTTTCACAGAGTAACTTTGTGAAAGGAGTTAACGCCAAACTGCTCCCCAAGTTCATAAGATCCCGTGTTTGAAAAGTTATTGGAAACTGCATGTATGAACTTGAAACACCAGCAGGAAAACAATTAGACATCTTCCATACCAAAGATATGCGGCAATAACATCCTGAAAATAAACAAAAAATACACAAAGTATCGCTTTCAACTTGTTGGAAGTAAATTCTAAACTTATCTGACACTGTGCAGCCCGGCTAGTTATGTGGGTTCGCGACCCACGTTGTATTTCCACTTAATGAGGTCGATGCGCTCGAACAACCTTGTTTTTATTTATTTTTTATTTATGATGCCTTCACGCTGATAAAATATAATTTAAGACGAAACAAAATTCTTTTTTATATTCCCGTGTTTTCTAGTATCGACAATTGAAGCAACAGACACCCTGTACTTTAAAAGCGCAAGTAGATTTATTTTTTTGGTTTGTTTACATTCCTTTAAGCAACCATCGACGATGACACTCCTCAGTTAGGAGTGGACATAAAAGTGTCTTGTTTACATTTTTTTTCACTAAACCGTTTTAATTAAAATTATGCTATGGCCAAACAAGCGGAACAATTATTTAATAAACAATGCCACTTCTCGTATTATTGCATTAACGAATTACGAAATAAAGACATTTGTCTCGTTCGCCCCCGACGCGATGACAAACGAATTTTTTTAAGTATTAGCTACACATATTCCCGTTTTCCTTTTTGCACACAATGTATATTTTATTAAATTTCTTTTATGCACTTAATTATTATTTCACAAATTTTTTTTCGTTTGTCAAACACTTTCAATAAAATCCAATGGGGCTATCCCAGGAATTTTGTTATTTTTGCACTTTTGTTTTTTTTTTACGCAGTTGCTTGCACAACCGAACGACCTTGAACGGCGTGGGTTCATTTGCATGTCCAGATATATCTAGATATATCCAGAACGAGCCAAGCCCTGTTACCAAATTGAATAATTATTAATTAATTGTTTCTCGAAACTATTAAGAAACAATAATAAAAATTTACAAAAAAAAGATGCCCGATTGTTTTGACTTTTGTTTATGAAGCTAAAACATTATATACTACAACTTTAGAAAGCGACCATATTTTTATCGTAAAAATCTACTACGCTCAAGCTTTTACGATCGTTCTTTAGATCAAGATTTTCCTTGACACTTCATTTTAGCTTCATAAACAAAAGTCAAAACAATCGGGCATCTTTTTTTTGTAAATTTTTATTATTGTTTCTTAATAGTTTGGAGAAACAATTAATTAATTAATCAATTCGGTAACATTCTTACATGTAAGTTTACTAGATAACGAATTTTATTTATAGAAATTGAAAAGAACAATTTCATTTGTCTCCAAATGTACTACAGCGGTGAAAAATTAGCGCCAATTTTGACCATATTCATTGGTGGCAACCACGAAGCATATAACTGTTTGCAAGAACTTCCCTACGGTGGATGGTTCGCTCCAAACACCTACTATTTGAGTTACACTGGTGTAGTCAAGGTCAATGGCATCCGAATTGCTGGTCAATCCATATTTTACAAAAGCAATGACTTTTTTAAATGTTACCATGAGTTCTCTCCGTACTCCGAAGCCAACAAGAAGAGTGTTCATTTATTGTTCATATCCTACAGTTGGACGTTTGTATGCTTAAAAACCTTGGACTTTATAAGATGTTAGATTGCTTCAAATGAAACATGTGCATTGAGTCATCAACTTTTGCATAGTACCTACTACCTACTTACATATTTACATACCTAAATTACATCTATGTATGTAGGTACATATTTCTCTTCTAACTTACATAATTAAAATCCAGAACCTATATTTAAATATACATTTGTAGTTACCTATGCAATTATTCCTTGAATTATTATGATTATTTTGTATTATGATCTTCCTGAAGATGGTGTTTTATACCTACTTATGATAATGAAAATGAAGGATGTAGTTTGGTAGGTAGGTACATGCATATAACTTTATAATTTAGGTGCAATATTCATACATAAGATTCATGTGATTTTTAAAGATGGATATGTAAATATAAATGTATGGGAGCCTACATTGTTGGTAGTATTCAGTGACTTACGCAAAAATTCATAATAGGAAAATAAATGGATAATACACATATAAAATGTTTTTATATATTGCTTAGTTCTTATAGTTTGCGGGAAATCATATTTGTCATTTGAATTTATTAAGTGTTTTTCTCAAGTTATTAATTTTTAACAGTATGTATATATAAAATGTTTTGTTTTTAGTTAAAAATAAATAACATAAAATGGGTTCTTTGGCTTTTTAATTTTGGAATTGTGAATCTGTAAAATAGATAACCTAAGCATTTCATCTTCTTTCCAGTATCTTCTCTCTGTCTGTAGGTCGATGTACTGTCTAAAGTGCTGTGTCGATTTTCTTCAAGGTTAGTACTCAAAATCTTAGGTGATTGGCTCGTGACTTTTTTAAATCCCAATTGGCGTTACCTGCCATACAATTGTTTTTACCTACATCAAAATGATAAATCTTAATTATCTCGAAAACGATTCTTACGATTTTGATTTTAAAATAAAATGCACTACTGCATCGTACGAAGTTTGCTCTTATAGCTAACAACTTTAATGTAGCTAACCACTGACGTTGTTAGTAGGTAGGTAGTCTAGTTATCATATGCAGGCTTAAAGGAGATGATGGCAATATTGCCTTGATTCTGAGTATAATGATTAGTTGAATCATGAATCGATGATTCAAGGAATAGTTACATAGGTACCTGAACCTACAAATGTATATTGAAATGGATTTTAATGATGTAAATTAGGAGGCTAATATACCTATGTGCCTACCTAAATAGATGAAGCTTTTATCTAAATATGTACATATATAATGAAAGTTAAGGATGTAGGTGGGTAGGTAACTATATGCATATAACCTTATATGATGGGTGCAATATATATATTATCCGTGGGATTTTTATGAATAATATAAATGTATGACCGACGACATAGTAAATATGTAGGTATTCATTGGCGTATGCAAAAATAATAATTATAGTTTGACTGAAAAAAAGATGCCATTTGAATTCTTGGACAATTATGAATATATCAAAAATAAAATGCACGACTGGATCGTACGAACTTGCTCTTGTAGCTTACAACCTTAATGCAGCTAAACATTGACGCTGTTATCCTACGTAGGTTTAAATCCGATGTAAGTAAGATTACCTTGATTGATATAGTATAATGAATTGTTTCAAGGAATTGATTCAAGGAATAGTTACATAGGTACCTACAAATGTATATTTAAATCTAGGTTTTGGATTTTAATCATGTAAGTTAGGAGAGAAATATGTACCTACATACATAGACGGAACCTAGATATGTAAATATGGACTTATGATAATGAAAATGAAGGATGTAAGTTGGCAGATATGCAATATGCATACATTAGATTAATGTGATCTTTAAGGACACAGACATATCTATATGTCGGAGGGTACAACTTTGTATGTAGAATTCAGTTACGTACGCAAAAATTCGTAAAAAAAGGACTATCAAGGTATAGAAATAAATGGATAATACACTTAATAAAATTATTTTATACTGCTTAGTTGCTACAGTTTGAGGGAACACCAGTTGTTGATGGAAGCACCAATTTCTGCTTAAGTTACACCACCGACAGCAAAAACCGTCCGCGATTTCATCGCAAACACATAGTTTCTCTCGCTCTGTTGATTGTACTTGTTTTATATTACTTAAACCAGACAGGGATGCGAAATATAGCTGCATTGTCTCAACCATTCCTAATTTCAGTGCAAGATCATCGATTCCAGTGGACTTAAGTAAAATCGAGGCCAACTGAGAAATGAGTGGAATATAAAGTCCATTGAAGACATAACTCGGGCAAGTTTTTCCGCCTTAGTGGTCTCGAGAATATGTGTTGTCCGCGCCAGCTGTCGACACTGAAAGCGTAAGGCGATTGGCATTTGCCTGGAATTCGATCTGCTGGAATTTGCCCAATATTAAGCTCTAGATTACTTCGAGAACTGTATCTTCCTCGAGCGGTAGCAAGAGACCAGATCGAGCTAAACAGTAGAACACATGGCCAAAATAGTTACAGTAATTCTGAATAAAGTTCGCCAATTCTTCAGAACTAAAACCCATCGATAAATGGGCGAGACACATGAGCCGAATGCTGTTGTATTTTTGGCCATTGGTTAATGCTTCATCAATTTCTGTAAGAAGCTTTTTTCGAATTGGTATTGTTAATGTCTTTCTCGAGTGACTGAACCTTTTAAAATGAGCTTGCCATTTCAACCTTTGGTAGTTTTCTCGAGAAATACTCTTGCATTTCGTCGGTTTTCATTTTTTTTAGATTCTGGACTTAAACGCTGATAACTTTGGCTTCAGCTTTTCCTGCTTGGGAAAAGTGTCTATAACGATTCTCGCAATATATTTTATTTATTATGAAGAATTACCTTTAAATTTTCCAATTCACAAAATTAAACTGGCATGTCAAAATGTCAGCTTTGAAGTTTCTATACATTTTATCGATAACTTAATGAAAATAATTTGGTAGCACAGGTTCTATCCTCTCCAAAAGCTAAGCCCCGAGAATTCTCTGGACTTAAGCTAAGCACTCCCGGGGATTAGTTGTTGTTGGATTTAGCATGCATATTGTTAATCCCACTCATCGTTTTTTTCGTCCAAATTCCCTGGGGCTTTGAAAAAAAAACACGCCTTGTATGGAGGAAAATTTGGAACTTGCCCAAGAGAGGTAAATTCAAGGAAAAAGTTTATATTTTCGTCTTTATTCGTTTAAATTTAATTTAGATTTGAATAGACTGATGGTGTTCATCTTAAGTTTGCCAAATGGGAAACGCTTGGCCCAATTTGAACCCAATTGGAGGAGCATCGAATGATGTAAACCAATGGCAAAAGTTTTGGAGGGACCAAAAGTAGGTTTCAATATTAATATTGTTTTAATTTTTGGTTCAATATTTTTAACTCCATATTATTTAGACTTCACATGAAGGAAAAAGAAGCATTGCTAAAGGCGGCTTTTCAAAGGAGTGGAGTAAATGGCACTAAAAGACTTAAGTCCCTTCCCCCATTTGAAGAGCGGGCATGGCCGGACCCACCATATGCACAGGATGTGCAAATGCACAAATCGCCTAACCTTGGGGGCATTATATAAGAAACAATTATGAATACACATACTTTCATTCTTCAAATTTAAGTTCGTCTAACCAGCTACCTATTCATAGGATATAGGTATAGGTATATATATATACATAGGTATTTCTAAAAGTTATTTGAATGCAATAATTATATTCCAATAATTCAAATTAAGTCATTTCATCTGCTCACACGAATAGAATAGAGTAAAAATAAAAAAATCCTATCAAGATTACCTTGGTGCAGGCTTGCAAGGTAAATTCAAGCACAAAAACCCAACAAAAATCCATACCAATCAGCTTATTAACCATTTATACAAGAAAAAAGTTTATATGAGCCAAAGCAAAATCGCACCAAGGCTGTGCAAGATAATTTTACGAACTTGCTCTTGTATCTAACAAGAACAACTTTAATGTATTTAAACATTGACGGACGCTGTTAGTAGGTAGGTAATTTGGTTATCCTAGTATGTAGATAAGATTCTTAGTATAATGCATAATTGTCGAATGGATGATTCAAGGAATAGTTACATAGGTACCTACCTACAAATGCATATTTAAATCTAGATTATGGATTAATTATGTAAGTTAGGAGGTTTATAATGTAGCTACATACATACATATATATGTACATATAATAATGAAAATAAAGGATAGGTAGGTAGGTATGCATATAACTTTATAATTTAGGTGCAATTTGCATACATAAGATTCATGTCATTTTTAAAAGTATATGTATATATAAGCAAGTATGAGGGCCTACATTGTATGTAGTATTCAGTGATGTACGCAAAAATTCATGCAAATGAAATATAATACGGCAGAAATAAATGGTTAATACACATAATAAAAGGTTTTTATATTGCTTAGTTGTTATAGTTTTAGGGTAAACGAAGGTGCCATTTGAATTCCTGGATAAATAGAATATATCATACAAAAAATAAAAAAATCGTTGGCTCGGATTCTTAAAAAAATAATTTTTTATGTAATTTAAAAAACATTTTTAGAAAACAAATTTGAAGCGCAATATTACAGATATTTTTAAAACACATATAAAATTCAAATTTCATTCCGTGACTGGTTTTTGAAAGAGATTTTTCAAAACAAAATTTGTATTTCAAAATAGCTTTTAACGGCCTTTAGTCCAACAAAAATTGGCGTTTCGTCCCGGCGATCTCACATGGACTCATCTGTTGATTAGTGAGGACCTTTGTCAATACGCAATTTTTGCCAAGTTCAGTTCATCTTACATAGATTTCGTGAAGAACATCTAGTGTAAACTATATCCAACAAGACTAGAATTCCTAATCATTAAATTGGAAATTTTTGTTTTTTGCCCATGGCCTGGCATTATTTATATAAGAAGTTTTTTTTTTTAATAATACAAATTCTATATACTACTGAAATACATCAGCCAAGTAGAAGACTTAGCACTATAATATTTGGACTTGTTGAATTATTGATTCAAAATAGCTTTTAACGGCATTCTAGTCTTGTTGGGTATAGTTCACACTAGATGTTCTTCACGAAATCTATGTAAGATGAACTGAACTTGGCAAAAAAAGATAATCGTAATTGCATGTTTGATTGTTCAATTTTTTTTACACGAATGCTCAACTTGCCTTATAGTACCTATAATCGCAAGTAAACACAATTTAAAAAAAGAACACATCATTGTGCGTAGCGTTGGCGCATTATTGTCTTGTCCTTCTGCAATTGTTTTTGTTTTTGAGTTCGTCTGTATAATTCGAAGTTCAGTTGCTTTATAATAGAGAATACGCTTTTTAATATTAATTGTGTTTTTTAATACATAGGCACATTTAAGGTCTTCAAAGTAGCTGTTTATTTTTTAGGAAAGTGAAGTGAATGGTGGAAAATAAAAAGGGCGTGTTGCGAAAAGTGTTATTAATTTGAATGTAAATTACAAAATGGGGCGCTAAACGTAGATCTTGCACAGGGCACTCATTTAGCTCGGAGCGGCCCTGAGAGGTCCCGCATTAATAAGAGGTGCCGATGTTCGTGAGTTATGCTCAAGTTCTCAGGTATGTACAAAAAATAAAACCTAATATTGGCTAAACATACTTCCTCTTATAATTAACTTGGCTTGAAGTTAATTTTTTCACTTTTCTTAATAATTAATTTTCTTCTTAAATTGAGATTAAACTATTTAAGAACGATCGCCCGTCTCATCGTCGCCGCCAAGCAATTTAAACTCAAAATTTAAATTTAACTATTTTTCTGCCTTTTTAATTCAAGATTAATCTACCTACTTTTTTCCTAATCGAAAATTGGCCCTAGATTTATCTACAGAGTGCCTAATCTATACCTATGAATATGTGGCCATAACAAAAACAAAAATTTTGTTTAGAAGTCCTTCCAGAACCAACCCCAAGTACATGGCAATAGTGTTTGTGATTTTTGGAGCTACGCTTTTAGCTTGCTAATGATTTTCCTGACTTGGCAATTTTATCAAATACGCAAGCGATCTTTTCTTCATCATTTGCAGTTGAAGACTTTGTCTATGATCCGATTTTGAATGGGAATACAATTCGGGATATTATTGAGATGACAACGTCAGGGTCTGGTTCGGGTAAGTTGTGTATTTTTTTAAGGAAACAAATTAATTTATAAGATTTTTTTCTTTATAGATGGTACAGCGTTCCATAGCCAGACAAATTCAGTTGCATTGTGTAATTGGTAAGGGTCGTTTTGGTGAGGTGTGGCGTGGCCAGAATGTAGCTGTAAAGATTCTAGCCGAGAAGAGTGCTCGTGGTTTCGAGATTCAAAGATTTATCAGACTGTTATGTTAAGACAAACAAATATATTAGAATGTATTGCAGCAGACAATAAAGGTGAGAGTTGACACAGAGTTAGTGTTACAATAATATTTTGCTATGTAATGGTCTATATTTCAGACAATGGCGTATGGATTCAACTATGGGTGGTAACGGATTACCATGAGAGGGGTTCGCTCTTTGACTATCTAACATCACACACTGTTGACACAAAAACAATGCTTGGCACGGCGTTGTCTATAGCCACTGGTCTGGCTTACTTGCAGATGGATATTGTTGGCACACGCGGTAAGACGGCCATCGTTCATCGTGCCCTAAAATCTAAAAATATTTTGGTTAACACAAATTTAGCTTGTGCTTCGCGATTAGGGGTTAGCCGGTTGCCAAGTCGACAAAGATGATTCAGTTCATATACATTATCTAATCATCGAGTCGGCACAAAGCGATATATGGCATCAGATGATTAATTAATTCGCAACATTTCGACTCGTTCAAAGCCGATGTGTACGCCTTTGGCCTGATACTCTGGGAAGTAGGGAGACGATGTAAAATCGGCATGACATATGATGACCGTCAGTTGCCGTACTATGATGTGCAACCAGATCCCAGCATCGATGAAATGAAAGAGGTAAATAAAATATGTACTTTTCTATTTAATTTTTAACCTCAAACTATGTATTTACAAAAAATTAGGTTGTTTGAACTATAAGCTAATAATGTAAAGACCGGAAACCTATGCTTTCATTTGACATTTGCCTACAAGCTGAAACACGCAAAAAGTAACTTTTTTGTTCATCTTCCAATAGACACAATGATAAAAACGCACGCAAGAATCTTTTCTGTTCCCCTTCCTATAGACACATAGACAACACAGCCCTAGTAATTTGTAATTTCGCATCTATTCATGGATAGAGTTTCAAAGCTACAAATACGTCAATGTACCAAAATGGGTTTTGGGGGGAGGAACGTAAGAAAGTTTCCAATCTTTTTATGGCTTATTTATGGTGTGAACGGATAAAATGCCCAAATATACCAAGTGGATGGCACTGGCACGCCTCTGAAGTCTAGCACAGCATGGCCAAAATAATGAAGGAGTGCTGGAATTTAGATTATAAGTTTAATGTTTTAATTTAATTTAAGACCAATCAATTTTAAAAAACAAAAAATATCCTTTAGCGTCTTAAAATTCTAGTATTTCTTTTAATTAAATTAATTCCTGTGTATGTAACTATACAATTTACTCAATGTAAATATGTATTTTTTTGACTTGGCAATTTTATCAAATACGCAAGCGATCTTTTCTTCATCATTTGCAGTTGAAGACTTTGTCTATGATCCGATTTTGAATGGGAATACAATTCGGGATATTATTGAGATGACAACGTCAGGGTCTGGTTCGGGTAAGTTGTGTATTTTTTTAAGGAAACAAATTAATTTATAAGATTTTTTTCTTTATAGATGGTACAGCGTTCCATAGCCAGACAAATTCAGTTGCATTGTGTAATTGGTAAGGGTCGTTTTGGTGAGGTGTGGCGTGGCCAGAATGTAGCTGTAAAGATTCTAGCCGAGAAGAGTGCTCGTGGTTTCGAGATTCAAAGATTTATCAGACTGTTATGTTAAGACAAACAAATATATTAGAATGTATTGCAGCAGACAATAAAGGTGAGAGTTGACACAGAGTTAGTGTTACAATAATATTTTGCTATGTAATGGTCTATATTTCAGACAATGGCGTATGGATTCAACTATGGGTGGTAACGGATTACCATGAGAGGGGTTCGCTCTTTGACTATCTAACATCACACACTGTTGACACAAAAACAATGCTTGGCACGGCGTTGTCTATAGCCACTGGTCTGGCTTACTTGCAGATGGATATTGTTGGCACACGCGGTAAGACGGCCATCGTTCATCGTGCCCTAAAATCTAAAAATATTTTGGTTAACACAAATTTAGCTTGTGCTTCGCGATTAGGGGTTAGCCGGTTGCCAAGTCGACAAAGATGATTCAGTTCATATACATTATCTAATCATCGAGTCGGCACAAAGCGATATATGGCATCAGATGATTAATTAATTCGCAACATTTCGACTCGTTCAAAGCCGATGTGTACGCCTTTGGCCTGATACTCTGGGAAGTAGGGAGACGATGTAAAATCGGCATGACATATGATGACCGTCAGTTGCCGTACTATGATGTGCAACCAGATCCCAGCATCGATGAAATGAAAGAGGTAAATAAAATATGTAATTTTCTATTTAATTTTTAACCTCAAACTATGTATTTACAAAAAATTAGGTTGTTTGAACTATAAGCTAATAATGTAAAGACCGGAAACCTATGCTTTCATTTGACATTTGCCTACAAGCTGAAACACGCAAAAAGTAACTTTTTTGTTCATCTTCCAATAGACACAATGATAAAAACGCACGCAAGAATCTTTTCTGTTCCCCTTCCTATAGACACATAGACAACACAGCCCTAGTAATTTGTAATTTCGCATCTATTCATGGATAGAGTTTCAAAGCTACAAATACGTCAATGTACCAAAATGGGTTTTGGGGGGAGGAACGTAAGAAAGTTTCCAATCTTGTTATGGCTTATTTATGGTGTGAACGGATAAAATGCCCAAATATACCAAGTGGATGGCACTGGCACGCCTCTGAAGTCTAGCACAGCATGGCCAAAATAATGAAGGAGTGCTGGAATTTAGATTATAAGTTTAATGTTTTAATTTAATTTAAGACCAATCAATTTTAAAAAACAAAAAATATCCTTTAGCGTCTTAAAATTCTAGTATTTCTTTTAATTAAATTAATTCCTGTGTATGTAACTATACAATTTACTCAATGTAAATATGTATTTTTTTTTTAAGTTTTTGTCAAAGAATTAAAACTCAAATTCCCACTCAAGATTATAATAAAATTAAATATATACATAATATAGCGCATCCCATTTATTTTTTTAATCGTTCCTTACTCTGTATTTATTTTTGTGGTTGAATTTGATTTTGTTCTCTTGTGTGTACTGTACATATACTTTGTGTCTGTTGATTATATGGATATTCTTAACTATAATAATTATTCAGAAAAATGAAAGTAATATATACTAGTTTTAAAAAAATGCAAATTCGAAATAGTTTACTCAAATATTTTGGGGAAATAGCCTAATTATGATAATGTGTCACGACATTTAGTTAAAAGAACAAAAGTAGGCGAATAATTTTATGCTGAACTTTCCTTTAGGCAGGTGATCACGAATCTTAGCACGCGGACACTCTTCGGTAGATTTATGGTTAAAAGTAATAAATATTATAATGTGAGGAAACTTTTATTTCTATTCTAAATTTATTTTTAAAGTTTATGCAATTTAATTCGTTTGTTTGTAACCAATTCAGACTAGTGTATACCTTACTATATACTTCGGTAGTGTGTGGTATGTGGATTTTTTTGGGACTTTTTTAAAAGAAATCTTCAAATCCAAAAAAAAAACTGCATACACACAAACTTGTACGAGTCGAGGTTTTGTACGCCGTTAGCCTAATTATAAAAATACTTTAGACAAAAAGTATTTTTAGACCAAAAGTATTTTTATATCATTAAAATTTTCCCAACAAAAGAGCAAAAACACATTATAAACTTTAAAAATATGTTAAGAATTAAGAAACTAATATCTTCACATTAAAAACGTTTTATTTCCAACGATTAATCTACCGAATAAAAGTATCATTGTGACAAAACTCGTGCTATCTTAAAGAAAAATTGAGCCAGAGAACGAAACACTCCAAAACTGAAAGAAATTAAACTTTTTTTTTATCATATATATATGTAAATTAGGAAGGTAATATCTACATATATATATATATGGAAATACATACCCATCTACATATTCACATATCTGTGGCAACAAGGAAAAACGACATAAGTCAGTTTTTGCTACTTTTCAGGAGAGCGATTTGAATGTTTGGTTTGCATTTACAAATCAGGTACAAGACTTATTGGCAAAGTTTAAACGCGAAAATGACTGAAATTACTATAAGATCTTATATGAATTTAAACAGAATTGATTTTGTGTCAATTTATAACTGATTTTGATAAAAATATGACTTATGTCGTTGTTCCTCATTTAAACTTTAACTTAGCTGTCGGTTAAGTCGACTTGTGCCTTTTTTCCAAAATGAGTACAATGAAATAATTTTGTTCAAGTTAAGTTCTGTAATTTTTCCAAACACAAAATAAAATAATGCACTAACATAAATTGACTTTACTCCTTTTTCCAAAACAAATTGTTGAAATTTGCATAAATGATTCAAAATCGTAGAAGGATAAAATTATTACTTACATTCAATGGAGGCTCTAAAAAACGCAGAATTTCTTCTTTTTCATCATAGTTATAAAAAATCAACAATTAATAAAAGTGTTGAGTAATAAAATATTATAAAGGAACCAGAATTGTATTTTATTAGGTACAAAAATTCACAAATATTTCTTAAAAATAAAATTAACAAAAATGTATAATTTTTTAATCATGTTCTTCTTCATTGCTGTCGCATACATCCGGATGAACGTTTTCTTTTGTAATGGTATCAACAACCAAACTTCTATAAAAGGCATGAAACTGGGGATCAACATAATATAACAAAAAAAGAAGATCTTGCGCCTTTTCTTTCGAAATAGGAGGGACATTTTCAATAATTTGAATGTCGGATCTATTGAGAATTTTTCCGCCACGTTTTCTTAAATTTATTTCCTTAAATGGCTCATCCTCGGCTAAAGTGTTTTTGTAGAATATTGAACCAAAGTTGTCTTTTCGATATCTTAGCCACCTGAATTCACGCCATGAATTCTTCTCACCATCAGTATTCACCTTTCGCCATGTGAACTTGTTCTTTGAGGTTGCAGCAAAGTCTAGGAAATCTGGCTGACGCATTTCCTTCACTTTGAAAGGATTTCTGTTCCTTATGCCAGCAATAAAGTTCTGCCAGTCTCTTGGATGGTGGATCTTAGCTGTTGTGTTCTATTTTTTCGTTCAATTACAGAATGGTCGACATCACATTCCATGTGAGTATGACCAGGTTCGAGAAATTTATGGTCAATTACCTCTAGTTGCTCGCTATTCGCTAAAGCGGCTATAAACATGCAACTAACATGCGTGTTCTTATTTTGGCCCGGACAAGAATCGCTATAAAAAATTAAATTTTTAACGGCAACAGGAACTTCTTCGTCTATGTGTTTAAAAATACAACACGCCATCTCATTTCCACCTCTCTTTGCCATTCCTTCATGCCACATATAACAGTAAGGTTGATCGTTATCCAAATTGTGGACCGTTAAATTATAGGTCCATAACTGACGCTTGTAGAAGGCAATATTGCATTTCAAAAATGGGGTAGGCAAGCACTGCTGGAGATCAAATGCATATGCTGCAACATTTTTGTTTGATTTTGCTAGGCTTTTGTCTTTTTTTTTGCATGCGTAAGCAAAATCAGCTTTATCTTGATGGCTGGCAAGCTTTATCTCAAACTTTAATTTTTAATCAGAACTGTCCATAGCTAATATTTTTTGATGCAACTTATCGCACCTTCCACATATATCAAGCTGGGGAGGTTTTATTTTCAAATTCAACTCATGGAACAGTTTCGTATAGATTGATAAGCTCTTTGGTTGTTCGTTTTCCAAACAATAAAGGCTATACATTTTGGAAATTGTCAAACCTGGTTGTAAATACTTTTTAGATGTATCCCGTCTCGTATAATGGCTCTCATAAGCCGGAAATTGTTGGATATGTGCTTTTATCTTCCCTATTTCTTCCACAGAAGATGCGTTTGGAGGTGTCGAACTTCCTCTTTTGTCAACTAGAGTACTGGAAGGTGAACTCAATTTCTTACGTATTACTGACCTCACAAAACCATTTGATTCACTAAAACAACCCAAAAAGCAAGATTTACATACTGTGATATTTTCACCTGCAAGTTCAATTATATATTCTGGAGAAATTTGTCGATCCCGGTGCTTAACTCCACACTTTTTGGTTTTTGTCGAAGACTTTGTTTTTATATGAATTAGTGATGAAATGTAAAGAACTCTTTTATTATAACAGCCTAAGGCCCAATAATTTTCAAATAATTGTTGTTAATTTTTAAGAGTTATTTTGCTACCGCAATTATTTCTGCAAGATGATAATGGTCTTAAGGTTCTGGCCTGTATTTTTTTATCTTGTCTTAGAGTGTTGTAAGGTAAACCTTTGTTTCTAAGTTCCTGTCGGCGTTTTTTAGCCCCTTTTATCTTGTTAGTAAATGTTGTAGCAATATTTTCTTTAACTTGAGTTGAAGGCGTTTCATCAATGTCAAAATTATTTACATACTCTAGTGAAACATGCATCACCACCACTGAATCCTGACAAACTTTATCAACAGACTCTTCAAGAATCTTACCCCAATGCTCAATACTTTCGTCTTCACTTGAACTCAATGCATAATCTGGATCCTTAACTGAATCATCTGAGTCTTCAAAGTTAGTAATACCACCTAAACAAAATTTGAATAAACTCTATAATAGGTAGATACATCTAATGATCAGAAGTTTGAATTTACATCCTGAAGGCTCGTCGGATTGTAGATTTATGTTTTCTGATGAAGTATAATATTTTGGCTCACCGGATATTTCTGAAACATATTATTCGAAATTTAAAAATACAGGCATATCAGTTTCTTAGGTTTTACTTTTTTTTATAATTATTCGTAGAATCATTACAAAATAATAACAAAACAAAACCAAAACACTCCTACTCATTCCACATATGTAGATAGTTAAAACAAAAATATTTCATTGATTTATTGTATGGGTAGGTACCTACTTAGGTATTTTTTAAATTATTTGAAAAATTATTTGAATGAAATTCAATTTAATGTTAAAGGTTTCCGTAATAATAATTATTATTGCTTTGATTAAAAGCTTAAAACCCCTTTCGCAATATAATAAAGCTTGTAAGACAGAACAGGACAAAGTACTCAATGACTGAACTAAAAAACAAAACACACTCTACGACCATAGAGAAACTAATATAGAGGCACGACTTCGGGGGTTTATTCTCTTTCACCCTACAAGCTAAATTGAGAGGATTTCCTCCGTTTCGACAAACATGTGTTAGTTGCCCGTGCATTTTAAATGGAGCAGATACCAACACAGGCTTATCGAAACGGAGGAGTGCGCATTTGCCCTTTTGGTAGATATGGTAAGCCTATATCTTCAAAATGGAAATCCGTTAAATTCAAAAATTGAAAAATGAATTGCTTTTTAGTTAAATTGTATTCTTAAAGGCCTTAATCAAACATAAAACATACCAATAAAAGCTTTTTGTTGATTCTGGCTTACAAATTAAGCAATATTTATTAATTTTATGTTCAAAATGAAGAAAATCCAATCAAAAAGTAGAAGCAAACCATAGCATATTAATGCGTACGTGCCAAAATTCCACCACAAGAAAAGACCAGTTTACTCAATTTGAGGTGAGTATTTTGACAGATGACAAAACAATAAAAAAAAAGATATTCATTTCAAAACAAATATTGGAAGTGCGCGAGTTTTATTTTATTTATTTTGTATTTTGTCCTGTAATTTAATTATAAAAACTGTCCAATCGTCAAATTCATCACTTTTACAATCTCCGTGTTCCACACCAGTTGATAGTGAAAATTCCCATCCATCCATACGTTCTACGAAAATATTAAATCAAAAAGAATACTTTCGTAATTTAACTAATTTTTATCTTCCATCATACCAACCATATCTTAATCTTCCCGAAGTCATTGGTAAAGCTACTTTGAAAACAAATTTCGTTAAGCATCTTGTATTGGCTCACAGTAAAAACAATGTTAAACCAATTGAACGCATGAAGAATGCCTTGTTTACAGCAGAAATCCACCAAGAAATGGAGCACAAGCGATTGACTAAAATGTATCGCATCCAAGCGTACGCTTGGTCGCATTTAGTTCGTGGCAATTGCTTTTGTGTGATCAACTCGAATAGAACTGGTAAAACCTGGTGTTATTTGCCTCCGGTTTGTAGCATGTTGAGTTTCCGTCTAGAATCGAAAGGCATTCTGCCGACCTATGGTCCAGCTGTTATTATAATCGCACTATCGTCCGTTCAGGTTGAGAGTATTTCTCGTCATTGTCGACGCATTTTGGCTAGCACAACACCAAAAATTAGTATTGTCTCAGCATATGGACTTCGAAACAACGAAGATGATAAAATTGAACTGCTTAATGGGTGTGGTGTGCTTGTAATTACACCACCGTGCGGCAGCGTTTGCTCGAGGCCAACGAGAAGGAAAACTTGCTCAACATACGCCAAGTAAAACTTTAGTTATCGATGGTTTGGACAGCATAATGAATGAGAATCCCGAGTTTGATGAAACCCTCTTCAAGCTTATCTCTCCAGTTCTTCAAGATGAAAAGATTCCATTTCAACTGGTGGTCACTTCCAAGACATGGACTCGGCGATTTATTAATTTTGTAAGGATTGCTAATCAGCCATTGTTGTACATTGCAGACTATTTAGAAGCTGCAGTCTATGCCAAGGCTAAAGTTTCCATTAAATTGCAAAGTAACTCCGAAAAGATGTCGGTTATTATGAAATGTTTGGATAAGTGCGCATATCAGTTGGAGCGTTGTGCAGTCTTGTGCAATTCGGCAGATGAAGTACTGGAAGTTGAGAGATGCTTGCGCGAATCCGGATACATGTGTATGGTTTATACGGATAAAATGCCACCTGATAGTACCGATATGATCAAGGAATGGAAGGAGAAGGTAAGTCTCATAGTATAGTATAGTATAAAAAACAAAAACTCCTGCTTTTTCTCCGTCATTATTAAATAAAATGCAAGACTGGATCGCACGAACTGTTGTAGCTAACAACCTTAATGTATCTAACCATTAAAGCTGTTTAGTAGGTATGTAGTCTAGTTATCCTATGCAGGTTTAAGGCCGATGTAGTTAAGATTACTTTAATTCTTAGTATAATAAATTGTCGGATATATGATTAAAAGAATAGTCACTTAGGTAAATACCAATCTACAAATGTATATTTAAATCTTTGTTATGGATTTGAATTATGTAAGTTAGGATAGTAAAATATACATATATATATATATATATTTATGGAAGGTAAGTATGTAAACATGTGCATATAATAATGAAAATGAAGGATGTAGGTGGGTAGGTAGCTATATGCATATAACTTTATAATTTAGGTGCAATCTGCATACATAAGATTCATGTGATTCTTAGACACATATTATTTAATATAGAATACGAATAGCTTTTGAACTATATCTTTGGAACGGGATGTCCAATAAAGGTGAGCGTTATCTTTTTATATTCAGCACTTCATACTTTCAAAGGAAGCATCAACATTTTTTGCAAAGAAGTTGTATTAAAAAAAATAGCTCCAGGAATACGCATACATCATTCTAAATATGCGTATTTCAAGAGTGATTTTTTGCAATAAGGCTTCTACATAAAAACTTTTGATGCTGATTTTGAGATTATTAAGAGTAGATTACAAAAAGGTATCAACCAAGTTTTTAGGATAACCCGTTCCAAAGATACACTTCAAAGTATTTTCAGATTATGTATTTCAAGGTGAACAGTGAATAGTTTTTGAACTATATCTTTGGAACGGGTTGTCCAATAAAGGTGAGCGATATCTTTTTAGAATCAGCACTTCATACTTTCAAAGGAAGCATCAACATTTTTTGCAAAGAAGTTGAATAAAAAAAAATAGCTCCAGGAATACGCATACATCATTCTAAATATGCGTATTTCAAGAGTGATTTTTTGCAATAAGGCTTCTACATAAAAACTTTTGATGCTGATTTTGAGAGTATCAAGAGTAGATTACAAAAAGGTATCAACCAAGTTTTTAGGATAACCCGTTCCAAAGATACACTTTAAAGTATTTTCAGATTATGTATTTCAAGGTGAACAGTGAATAGATTTTCAACTATATCTTTGCAACGGGTTATCCTAAAAACTTGATTGATACCTTTTTGTAATCTACTCTTGATACACTCAAAATCAGCATCAAAAGTTTTTATGTAGAAGCCTTATTTCAAAAAATCACTCTTGAAATACGCATATTTAGAATGATGTATGCGTATTCCTGGAGCTATTTTTTTTTATTCAACTTCTTTGCAAAAAATGTTGATGCTTCCTTTGAAAGTATGAAGTGCTGATTCTAAAAAGATATCGCCCACCTTTATTGGACAACCCGTTCCGAAGATATAGTCCATTATATTTATAGTCTCATTATATTTTTCAGATTATATATGCAACTAAATGTAACCAAATGCCTGATGGAGACCTGCTGATATGAAATACTTCCAACGAATGTGCCATATGATCCATTCGTGCCACACAATGAACCGCCATATAGCTGTAGGTAAGTTAGTTGAAACTTTATACAAAAATAAAATGTTATATTTAACTTCTAACTCCTAACAGTTCCAGAATGTCTAAGAGTAAAGAAGAAATCGAAGATTTATAGGCTCCTTTTACGCCGTCTTCTCGATATCGCACCTAAGTATATCGTGCATAGTGGAGTTTGTAAAATTGTCACTGAGATACTCATAGAATTGTCATTAAAGTTTTCTCAGAATCCGAGTGATGAAGGAGCAAGGATTTCTTCCACTTCTTCAGAGTAATGATACAAAACATAGAGGTGAATGTTATAAATATCTTTAAAAAATACACAGTATATACTATTTGGGCTCTCATACATTTATATACCTATATATCATTAAAAATCAAATGAATATTATGTATATTGCACCTATCATATAAAATTATATGCATATATCTACCTACTTATCACCAACTTACACTTTCAATGTACATTGTATGTATACACATTTACATGCCTACATATTCATATCTGAATGTACCTCTAGGTACACAATTATCATCCTAATTTCCGTAATTAAAATCTATAATCTAGATTTAAACATAAATTTGTAGGTATGTAGGTACCTAAGTAACTATTCCTTGAATCATCCATTCAATCCATTATACTAAAAACTTACCTACATATTTGGACGTACCTACTAATAGCGTCAATGTTTAGCTACATTAAAAAATATTCAAATTTAGTTTAAAACTAATAAATAAAAATGAAAAATAGAAACTTGAAGTTATGAATTTGGATCGGGCCAGAGCAAATTAAATTTATAAGCTTTAAACTTTAAATTTATAAATTTGACTATTCTTTCAATTTCCATTTCAAAAATAATAAATTACGTACAAAACGCAAATCGAGTTAGTAGTTTCTGATATCTAGGTCACTGAATAGGTACCAACCTACATACATTATGTACTAAGTGGACTCTCTGACATTTATATAAATATATATCTTTAACAATCAAATGAATATTATGTATATTAAAACTATTATATAAAGTTTTATATGCATATATGGATCTACCTAACCATAAGCATCCAACACTTTCATTATACATTATTATGTACCTACATATTTACATACCTAGGGTCCATATACATACATATGTATGTAATGTAGGTATATTTTACCATCCCAATTTACAGAATTAAAATCCATAACATAGATTTAAATATACATTTTTAGGTAGGTACCTAGTAACTATTTCCTGAAACATACAATAATTCTATTCATTATACTAAGAACTTACCTACATCGGTTTTAAGTTTACCTAATGATAATTGGACCTACATACTAACAGCGTCAAAGTTTAGTTACAATAAAGAAAACTCGAAATTTAAAACTTATAAATCGGCCCTATCACAGAATCCATCGCAATCGAAAATCTACTGCGAATCCTGAAAAATCTATCATAGCATCCATTAGTTAGTAGTCGAAAATCATAAAATCAGATTTCATAATCTCTAAATATTTACAGATTGTTTAATTTTTATTTTACAGATAGTTTTTGTGGGAAATTGCACCCAATTTCTATGAAACTGCTTGCCTATGCCATGGAGCCTTGTGTTTTGATTCAGTTCAATGGAGAAATATCTGCTGCAGTAAATGAGACCGATGACGACACACACACCAACACCGACGACGCGAAGCACAGGCGACAACTGTTGCAGATGATTCTGCCTCACAAACTGCAAGACACCACATCATCCACCTCATCCAATATTGAAATAAAAAAGGATCATAATAATTAACATTGATTGTGTTCCTGGCAAAAATGAGATTATTCTATTCTTCATAATGTTCTATATATCTCTGTGAGCAGCAAACTTATTTGTAATGAATAATAATAATAATTTTAATTATTTTGTGTTGTCATTAATACAATATTTATATATATATACATGTATATGATTCTTTGTTTATTTTCGGGAATGTTTGTTCAACTTCACCTTTAAAAAAAAAACGGTTAAACACGAAAAAACTACTTTTAAATAGCAATTTTTCTAAATAATTGTTTGATTATAAAATGATTGAAAGGATTTAGAAGCTGAGGTTAATTTACACTCAGAACCGTTACAATAATCGAAATCAAGCAAGTAGTTTGGAAATTAGAGCTTGGCGTAAGTACTGATTTCAAGATTTTTCTTGATATCAGTAGAAATTTCTTGGATTTGCTACTTTGGACAAGCTGTCATTTCCAAAGTACTTGCTTGATCTCGATGATTGAAACTGTTTTGAGTTTTAATTTATGTCAGCTTGTAAATTCTTGAAACCGTTTTCAATTCGAGCAAATATTTCAAAAAATTTGCATCTGAAAGTAATTTTGTAATTTTTCATTTTTTTTAAAACACGAAGAAACTACTTTTAGATAGCAATTTTTCGAAATAATTTTTTGAATTTAAAATGATTGCAGGGATTTAGAAGCTAAGGTTAATTTACACTCAGAACCGTTACAATCATCGAAATCAAGCAAGTAGTTTGGAAATTAGAGCTTGGCGTAAGTACTGATTTCAAGATTTTTCTTGATATCAGTAGAAATTTCTTGGATTTGCTACTTTGGACAAGCTGTCATTTCCAAAGTACTTGCTTGATCTCGATGATTGAAACTGTTTTGAGTTTTAATTTATGTCAGCTTGTAAATTCTTGAAACCGTTTTCAATTCGAGCAAATATTTCAAAAAATTTGCATCTGAAAGTAATTTTGTAATTTTTCATTTTTTTTAAAACACGAAGAAACTACTTTTAGATAGCAATTTTTCGAAATAATTTTTTGAATTTAAAATGATTGCAGGGATTTAGAAGCTAAGGTTAATTTACACTCAGAACCGTTACAACCATCGAAATCAAGCAAGTAGTTTGGAAATTAGAGCTTGGCGTAAGTACTGATTTCAAGATTTTTCTTGATATCAGTAGAAATTTCTTGGATTTGCTACTTTGGACAAGCTGTCATTTCCAAAGTACTTGCTTGATCTCGATGATTGAAACTGTTTTGAGTTTTAATTTATGTCAGCTTGTAAATTCTTGAAACCGTTTTCAATTCGAGCAAATATTTCAAAAAATTTGCATCTGAAAGTAATTTTGTAATTTTTCATTTTTTTTAAAACACGAAGAAACTAATTTTAGATAGCAATTTTTCGAAATAATTTTTTGAATTTAAAATGATTGCAGGGATTTCGAAGCTAAGGTTAATTTACACTCAGAACCGTTACAATCATCGAAATCAAGCAAGTAGTTTGGAAATTAGAGCTTGGCGTAAGTACTGATTTCAAGATTTTTCTTGATATCAGTAGAAATTTCTTGGATTTGCTACTTTGGACAAGCTGTCATTTCCAAAGTACTTGCTTGATCTCGATGATTGAAACTGTTTTGAGTTTTAATTTATGTCAGCTTGTAAATTCTTGAAACCGTTTTCAATTCGAGCAAATATTTCAAAAAATTTGCATCTGAAAGTAATTTTGTAATTTTTCATTTTTTTTAAAACACGAAGAAACTACTTTTAGATAGCAATTTTTCGAAATAATTTTTTGAATTTAAAATGATTGCAGGGATTTAGAAGCTAAGGTTAATTTACACTCAGAACCGTTACAATCATCGAAATCAAGCAAGTAGTTTGGAAATTAGAGCTTGGCGTAAGTACTGATTTCAAGATTTTTCTTGATATCAGTAGAAATTTCTTGGATTTGCTACTTTGGACAAGCTGTCATTTCCAAAGTACTTGCTTGATCTCGATGATTGTAACTGTACTGAGTGTTAATTTACCTCAGCATAGGGCTATAATACTTACCTATGTGTCATTGAGACACACAACATTACATTTCCCTTGAAAAGAAAAGAATTTTTTTGAACACCCTTAAAGAAAATGTAATTGAAAAAAATCAAGTGAATCACAATTCTTAAGCTATATACAAATATATATATATATATAAAAGGAGAACACTTTAAAATATTGAGTCTATGTATTTAATTATAATATCTGGCAATAATGACTTCCTGCTGGGCTTCATTGTTTGTGTGGTCTGACCTTGTTGTTCGTCATGATTTTGAGATGAATGTCAGGCGCTGTTTATCCTACAAAATTAAAAGAAAAACAAATACTTAAAAATACATGAAATTAGGTTTTCTTGTATTTAACGTACCTTATTTCTGCTTGCCTAAATGCTGATCCACAGACAGACCAACAATCTGTTTAGAAGATACAGACCGAGGTGTTTCGGTAAACATGTGCATATCGATCTCGTTCATGAGATTGCCACTGACGATATAATTCTTCCAAAAAGATAATATGGCTACTTTCTCAGCGATTCCTTCTTTCAGTTTATCGAGATCTCTGTGAAAGTTTATAAGAAAAACATCGATTAGATATGAATTTGCACGTGCAAAATAAAGGTTTACTTACTCTGTCATTTTGCTGGGGAAATTGTTTCCGTTACCAAAACATGTCCTGTCGAAGAATAGATTCCAAGAAAAGCTTTCTATATTTCTGTAATACAGCAACAACCCGCCACTACTAATGGCTCATTGTATTGTTGTTTCTCTTTACATAGACGAGACACTTCATGTGGCAGCGAATCGCTTATTCGTGAGATTTCACATTGTGTCCGCCAATGTGAAGCCTCCTTTTCTAAATAACCAATTCGATCTTCACTTTTTGTTGATGGATTGGTTTTTGTGTAAAGTGGAGTGGTTGGTGGTATCATTCCCAGATAAACTAAGTACGTCTTCACTCCCAATCTAAAACAAAACAACAAAACAATTGTAAAAAACAAGAAACAATTGGGTTTGGTTTCAGAGTTTCCAATCTAAGATATACCTTTGGATGTACGCTTTCCATCGGATCTCCGTCATTGTGGCCAAATCTTTATCAAACAAACATAAAAAACAATTTTTTTATATATATATATATATTTCTTTTATTGAAATAAAGAATATTTAAATAAATATGAAAAAAAACTTACCAAATGTGAAAAAAATTATTATTTTTGTTTTGGTAATTAGAAATGTCAGACAGACTTTTGACAAACCAACAACAAAAAAAATTATCTGTCAGTTTGAGCAAAAGGGTTTTTAATCCACCACTCACATGTATTCACGGATAGGAAAAAATGAGTAATTTAAGAGAGTTTTCTCTTACTCAACTCAAAAAAAATTTGCGGGTGTTTAAGGCAAGGGGGGTACGAGTCGCGCCTCTATTTAATTATTTTCTCTATGCTCTACGACACTGCAGTCAAGTACATTTCCAAATACAATAGATAAAAAAAGACAAATATACAATATAATTATTCTTTAAACCCAACCAACTCAACGAGCAACAATAAACAAAGAGACGAGTCCAGTTTAAACAAAAATTATTGAACAAATTAAAGAAGAGCCTTTTGCTTTATTTTTAAAATCTATTAGTTAAAAACTTACCTTCAATATTTTCACAAACGTTATCTCTCTGACTTTTTCTATTTGTATTTAAAGCAGCTGCTCTTTCCAAGGCTAAGGCCAACATTCTGCTACCACGCAACATTTTAATTTTTTTTTATTTATTTTATTTTTTTTTTCTTAAAACAATTAACTTTATTTAACACAACGTAAATAACACTTTGTAAAACAATTCACAAACTAATAGTTCGTTTTCATTAGAGCTCAAATTACGTAATTTGGCAAATTACAAAAAAAGTGTTTTCATTACAAATTATCTCATTTCGTTTGACATCTGGCTGAATTTGGCTGAATTTCATTTGACAGTTCTAAAAGTTCTTAAAAGTTGATTATTAATCGATGGCATTTCCCAAAACCTACATAAAATATAGTGCTCCATACTAAAAATGGTACAAAAGAAAATAATAAATATGATTGTACACTAAAAAAAGAAAAAAAAACTTAATTATTAATTTTATTCCACAGCCCCACAAAACTACAGAGTTATTTCAAGTGATTTGGAAAATCCATCCATCGTTGATATTGGTAATTTAAAAAAAAAATATTTGTTTAGCTGTTTAAATTGACGGTTTTCTACTATTTAGGAACATAAAAGAGATATATTAGATAGAGTTATGTATGTCGATGAAAATAGACTATTATTGGAGTACATATTCGGGATATGAATGTTCATAATTCGCTATAATTTATGATAATGTTTTGGATTTACAATTTTTTTTTATTTAAAGCGTCCTTCAAGTCCATTGAACTATAACACCTGTAGGATGTAAGAAAATACATTGTCTAATAAAAAGCAAGAAACAAAATTCTTTCCAAAGTTCTCGAAATCCCCAAACAAAAGTTACAAAGTGACCAACTGTTGTCCTACAAGAAACGTCTTGATTCAATCACAAAGGTCTTGCTCGATAATTTCGCCAAATGGCAAACTACTCAGAAACGTGGTCAATCATTGTGCAATTCAATTGAAGCAATTAAAACAAAATGCCTGGAAAACAAGAACCCAGGTGGTCCATTCTGTGATAAACTGGCCATTATTTTCAGTGTATTCGAAGACATTGTCAAGAGTACAAAGGAAGCATTGAGGCAAATTAGTGCTTTGGCTAAATGACAAGGAACCAGTTTCCGAAATCTTCTATAGAACGTGGTTCATTCAGGACTTTATTGATTTTACGAAAACCATCCTGGAACGATATCAAGCTGAACGTCATATAAAAAAATTGTAACAGGTAAGAAGGAATGCCTCGGCCCATTGCCGAGAGGGATTCGACTTGATTTGGTTATCCAGTCTGTGGGAGCATCCTTCTCATGTAGATGAAAATATTAAAGTTTTATGTTTGTTCTTAGTTGAGGAATTAAAAGTCAAATAAATGTTAAATAATTTACAGCTCTAACGATTTTTGAAACTTGTTTTGATATATTCCTGTTTATCCATGAGTTTAAATTGCATCTTTGTTTTCCCTCAAACTTTAACAACTAAGCAATATAAAAACATTTAACTATGTGTATTATCCATTTATTTCTACCATACTTACTAGTATTCCCTTGTTTTTAGGTAATTTTGCGTACGTCACTGAATACTACATACAATGTAGGCCCTCAGACATTTACATATACATGTATCTTTAAACATCACATGAATCTTATGCATGCAAATTGCACCTAAATTATAAAGTTATATGGAATGCAAACGCTACCTACCTACTGGCATCCTTCATTTTTATTATTATATGTACATGTTTTCATAATTAGGTTCCATCTATATATGTATGTAGATACATATAGTATTATATACTTACATAATTAAAATCCATAGCTAAGATTTATTAAATACACATTTGTAGGTAGGTACCTATGTAACTATTCCTTGAATCAACAATTCGACAATTCATTATACTAAGAATCAAGGTAATCTTACCTACATAGGCTTTAAACCTGCATAGGATAACTACACCTAACTAACTAAACCTCAATGGTTAGCTACATAAAAGTTGTTAACTAAAAGATCAAATTCCTACGATCCAGTATTTTATTTCTTAGGTAATAATATAGTAGAAATTGCGGTTAGTCTCATTTTAATTGTTTACTTGCTTACATTTAGGTCAGCTGTAAAAGAATTTGTATTCAAAAATTATATGAAAACAATTTACAATGTACTCGAGCCAACGTAATTTCTTATTTTGTCTTCATTATCTTTACTTTTTTTGATTCAAATTTCGATCAATAACGCAGATAATTTCAAACTTAAAAACCGTGTTAATTTGCATGAACAAATTTTAATCTTAAAGATTTGTGCATATTATGTAATTCCGTCAACAAATGTGTAGAAGCTCTCTTTAGAACGAGCGCCATCTTCTTCTGAGACGCTTTGAATGATTTGATTTTCTAGTTGAAGTGTTCTCTTCGTGCTCTTGCTGATGGTTTCCAACCTAAATGAGGGCTTCATAATTCTTTGAGTGAGCATTCATTTGAATTTGAAGGTTTGATTGCTTGGAATGGATTACCTTCTCCACTTAATTTATAGTTGACTGTTATTGGGCCTGCTGCTGATGCTGGTTCTTCTATTAACTTCCCTGAAACACTAATCTAAAACACCAAAAATACAATACATACATAGATGACACGAAAACAAAATAAAAAATTATTGCCTTACCAACTTGCACACAGCATACGGACTCTTAAGGAGCAGAAAGCTCCATACCCAGGATAATATCTCGAATTTCCGACTGTGTCAGTGAAGCTACATTGACGTTGTTCTTCTTACCGTAATCAGCCAAAATCAAATCCTTCAACTGCACTTCGACCTTTATCCACTCCTCGTCTGTTAGTGTTGGCCAAATGTGAGGAGCCTCTGTGATTGTTGTTTTGTCTGGCTTCAGAATGATTTTTGTACGTTCGGTATTTACGTGCAGGGCTCTCAGGATCAAAATTAATCGACTGAAAGCTGTGTAAGATGAAATGGTTTTTGACCAAACGTCATTAAACAAAATCAAATCACCAAACTTTTCTACTTTCAGGCACGCCTGGAAAGGCAACTGCAATTCGGAACCTTTAATTACAATGTTGGGGAAATCCAATAAATGCACTTCCAAAGGATCCAACATTCCCTTTCTGGTTACAATGATCTGTTTCGGCTGTTCCTCTACTGGCAAAGACCTAATCAACGCTGCTACTTCTTCGGCTGTTTTCCATTTGGCCAATTGACGCAAACGTTTTTGTCCAGCCAACACCGGTGTGAATGATCTTCATGAAAAGCTGACCAGTTCGGGGATTAAAGATGAAAATAGCTCCATTAATTGGTTTTGTTGTCGAATTTCCTTCAAATGTTTTTTGAATAGTTACTCGATACACATTTGTGTCATCTACAAACCAAATGGTTTGATTCGAGAACAATTCTCCGTAATTCTGTGAAGATAGATAAGGTTCTGTCGGCTCAGAACTGAACAATTGCAACCCTTTCCTGATACGTTCTCTCAATATATATAACGCTGGATTTGCCTTCATTATCTTAGCCATTGCCTGCTGAATGAGTGTCTTATATCCAGGGAACCAGTTTCCATAGGCTGGATGTAAATTATACGCCAAATCAATGGCAATCAACACTACAGTCGGTGATGGATAATTAGACATGATATCGGTGGTGTAACCGAGGAACTTTGCTCGGGAATATCGCTCAACATCGTGCAAATCATAATCTCCCCACCTCAACTGAATATCCAACCAGTATTTCTGTGTGGTAGTGTTGTCCATTGTGTCTTTGGTGTCAGCCAACAACGATGGTCTTGATACATTCCATTTATATGCAGGGAAGAGAAGAATGTCTGCACAAGAAGAGTTCATTTTATATGACTTCCGGATGGTCTCTTTTTGTACAGTCTCGATCTCAAGCGCATATAACTCCTGATCAAATACTTGACAAAGATCTATATTACCGTGCATGAAAATACCCTTTAAATCGAGTTGCACCTGGAAACCAACGTAAACATTAAACATTAGCACGATTAATTGTTGGTGACCACCACAAAGTAAATCGACGATTTGGAATCTGATTCAAACCGGAACGCTGAGCGTTTGTCAACATTTTATATTTCATTGACTCTTCAAAACCAGACGCTTTCTCCCACAAAAGACCCTCCTATGTGGGGAAGTAAGTACCCTTAAAGTGTGTATGCTCCAAAATACCTACAACACCACCCAGAACTTGGATCATATCCGTTCGTTAGTTGTTAAGATTCCACAGCTTACCATCGCGTTGCTGATGTGTCCAACAGAAGGGATTTTGCTTGAGAACTTGTTATTGTTTGAACTCCGTTCGAATGCGCCAGCCCTTATCATAGGCCAATGTATGTCTGTCTTTTTGGAAGAGTGTATTGATTCTAGGAATACCACGATCCCAACTGTCTTCCAAGTCCTCAAGTGTTAAACGACGATCTTGAGCGTTTGCTGCTTGTCTCCTAAGAGCATATTAAGCCCAAACACTCTGCGAATCGATGAATTCACTTTTCCAGGGTTGAATGTATCGATAAAGATTAGGAATCAATTGATCCTCATCATGGGAAATTCCTTAAAAAATTAACCAATAAGCAGGCTTTACTTGTGATTTAAACTGGAAAAATACAAACCTGATCGGAAATGTTTGATACCAACGTCAATGATGCAGCAGCCCCAATGCATGGTACTGCAAATTACATTTGCATTCTTATCAGAAATGCATTACTTTTTTGTCTATCTATAAAGTGATATAATTATTAAAATAATATTTATTATACTAATAATAAAAGGATACCTACGCTTTCTTCTTCGTGTTTTTATTTTTTTTAATAACTATTGATGTTTAAAAACGTCACGTATGACAATTTGAATCAAGTGGTGGTTCAGTTTGTATTCATTTTGATTCAATTTATTCAGCAAAGGTTGCGTTCTAAGTGTATGTTAGTTTTAACTGAATGGTTTCATTCAATTTGCGAGATAATTTCGTGCAAATTATCTCAATTTGGAAATTTTATATTGTATGTGAAATGAGATAATTTGGGACTCAATTTGCAAATTTTCAACGAAATTACGTAATTTGCCCTAATGAAAACGGGCTATAAGCTTACTTTTAACACGCATCTATGAAGTACACAGGCAATAATCCAAACAAAACTGCAACTCAACCTACCAGAAAAGAAATTTTATAAGAAGAAAACGGCATAAGTCACAACTGAGTATGTGTTTGCTTTCAAAATAACAGCATATGTATACTTATTTTCAAGTATCTTCCGTAACGTCTTTTGGAACAACAACACAAGTCAAGTTGTGTTCGTTCTTTTATCAAAACGGAATAAGGAAAATATACACAAGTCAACTTGTGTCTGGATTTTGTACGTAAAGGATTTTGGAAAAACTATACAAGTCAACATACCTGCGTGTAAGCTACAATTTTATTTTGGAAAAAGAACACAAGTAATCTTATGATCGCGAATAAAATATATAATTGTTTTGGAAAAAGAGCATAAGTAAACTTATGAGTGTGTTGATTTGGTTTTTCGTTATGTAATAAAAGCACAAGTAGAAAATAAAAACTAAAGAATTGTACTTATGTTGTTTTTCCTTGTGCAAGCTCTGTAGATACTGACTTATGTCGTTTTTCTTTTGTCTGTAGTTCCTTTACGGTTTGAGATAAAAATACGAAAAAAATATGACAGATGGAACTGCTTATTGCGCATCGGATGGTATCAAAAACTCATTTTCGACATAAGTCGACTTATGCTGTTATTCCTTGTTGCCACAGATATATAAAGAAAGTGCAGGATGTAGGTTGGATGTTGTAGGAACTGGAGGCCTGGAGCTGTATCTTTTCCTACACATCAAGTGCTTACATTACCTCCAAGTTGGTAGCCGCCGGATACTAGTCTTGACTTTATGTCATGACTTGCTAAACTTGAAAGTGCGAATGTTGATCACGGAAAAATTGCGACATTAAACCCATTGCCCTACAGATTGGATGTTAGTGCGTTGGGCTAACCACCCGACCACAGAAAAAAACATTATTGTTATGAGAGACTCGTATAATGACCCCCCTCAAATGGAAACCAGACCCGGAACGAAAATGGACTACGACCTACGAGTATGCACCTGGAATGTAAGGACACTCTATACGCCAGGTGCTACTCAAAAACTTGAATCTGTCCTCTCGCGGTACAAGGCAGACATTACCGCGATCCAGGAGATATGATGGATAGGATCAGGAATAACGAAAAGAAAAGATTGCGACATTTGTTACAGCTGTCATCAAAAAATGCACATGTTGGAATGTGGATTCGTCGTGGGAAATCGACTCAGGTCGAAAGTCATTGATTTTAAGCCGATTAGCGATCGCCTGCCTGTGATCCGCATCAAAGCTACCTTCCAAACCATCAGCCTAATATGTGTACACGCCCCTACCGATGTAGCTGAGGAGTCTAACAAGGAGGAGTTTTACGACCTACTGGGCGGAGCCAGAAATCCATTCTATGGTCAGAAACCTTAGTACGTTTCACCCCCCAAAACCCATTTGTTTACATTGTTGTATTTGTACCTTTGAAACTCTATCCATGAATAGAATGGGAAATCGAAAAACAAAACAGAAAAAAATTACTAGGGCTGTGTTGTCTATATGGCTATAGGAAGATGAAAAGAAAAGATTCTTGTGTGCGTTTTTATCAATGTGTCTATTGGAAGATGAACGGGAAATTTACTTCTGTGCGTGTTCCTACAAGCTGCAAGTCAAATGAAAACAGAGGTTTCGAGTCTTTATGTTATTAGTTTATGGCTCAATGCTAAAGTGGGGAAAGAAAATCTCTTTGGAAGATTAGTTGGAAAACACAGCCTCCACGAAACGACAACAGATAACGGTTTCCGACTAATCGACTTTGTTGCAGCTCGTAATATGGTGATAAGTAGCACTAAGTTCCCCATGCGAAGGGTACACACAGCAACCTGCCGATTTCCAGATGGTCGAACTGCCAACCAAATCGACCACGTGCTAATTGGCGCAAGGCACGCATTAAACATCTTGGGCGTGCGAAACTTCTGAGGTGCAAACGTGGACTCTGACCACACTCTTGTTGTGACAAATTTCAGAGCCCGGTTGTCAAACGAAAAGAAAACGAAGACCGCCCAAAGGAAGAAATTCAACATCGCCTGCCTTAAAACATCTGAGAAAGCCAGCGACTACAGTGAGCAATTGACCGGGAAACTCTGCCGTACCCCGAGTCACAAGCGTCAACGACCAGTGGAACCAGTATCGCGACATCATTAAGGAGATAGCCAAGACTACCATAGGCTACCAACCGCCCACGAAAAAGAACTCGTGGTATAATGATGAATGCGCAGTATTGAAGCAAGCGATGGAAAATGCACGAATGCAAATGCTGCAACGGAAAACAAGAGCAGCAAGGGAGGAGTAATGTGAAAAGAGAAGGAACGAGAAAAAAACCCTGCGGAGAGCGAAAAGAGCATCCGCAGCCTCTCAGCTCAGGTATCTCGAGGAATCTTGCACCACCACCAACTCGCCGGTTCTACAAAACAGCCAAACAACTGGAATCTGGTTATAGGACTGGCCCGCAAGCTCTTCGAAACAGCGAAGGGAACCTAGTCACCGAAGCACAGGGAATTGTAGACATGTTTAAGCAGCACTTCCAGCAACTGCTTAATGGGCATTATGTAGATCAAACAACGGGAGAACAAAAAAGCATGAGACCAGTCAATGAAAATCCAGCCCAGCGCCCAGTACTGAAGAGGTTAAGAAAGCCATCCACAAGCTTAAGAAGAACAAATACGACGGCTCGGATGGCCTACCTGCGGAACTCTTCAAGTATGGAGCAGATGTCCTGGTAGGGCGTATGCACCAGCTCATCAACCAAGTGTGGGAGGAGGAAAGCATGCCCGACGACTGGTCAAATAGCTCCATATTCCCAATGATCGGCACGTACCAGCGTGGCTTCCAGGCCAGAGGCAGATCAATGATAGACCACATCTTCACATTGAGGCAGATCCTGGAAAAGACCAACGAATTTCAAGTCGAGACGCAAGAGCTTCATTGACCATCATCGGCCGCTCCAAGCGAGCTGTACTTGAAGCATTCACAGCTATTGATGAACAGGCCAAATGCGTTGGTCTTGAAGTGAATTAGGATCCGATTCATGCGTTGAATTCTTGCCGCTTTCATAATTGGCGTCGTCTTCGTCGTCATCTTCACCCCCGTTTGCTTATCGAGTGTGCTGGTGGTTGCGTGTGTTTGAAGATGGGCTGTTGCATTAGGATGTTATTAGATTTGTGTGGATGTTGATTTCTATTTTGATTATATTTTTTGGGTTGATTGATTTTGATTTTATTCGGGAAACAAGGAAATTCGGAAATTGTGGTTTGTTGAACCTTTTTTTTCTCAGACTTTGACAGTTCCGATTTGATAATTTTTTTTTGTAAATATGTAGAGTCTCGATCCAGACAATTATGGCCGTCGGGGTGATGGTTTGAGGTTCTTGGAGTTAGATGTCGTGGACTTTATTTACTTAATTACAATAGGCTACGATTCTACACGACTACTCTTGACGAGGGGTATTAAATGTAGGAGTTTCCTGATTGGCGTATTTAAATAAAACGATTAAGCCGTTGGATGGGATGATGGGAAAATTCGCCAGGTCTAGCAATTATAGTTCTATTATACATTTAAGACGAAACATTTTAGGAGAAATATTAAGCCCATAGCCAGAGCCACAACGATTTCCGCGAAGTCAAAGCCAAACATAAATTTGAATTCGGGTAAAAAATTAAATTTAAAAAATATTTAACCAATCTACGAACTAGTATAAAAGTTATTATTTAAACAAATTGATATGTGAATTAAAAATAATAAGAAAAAAAAACAGCAATAAAAAGTGTAAATCATCCAAAGGCATAAGGAGTAAAAGAACAATTTATGTGAAGTGACGTAGTCGGTACGAAACAAGTGGCGAACCACTAAGTTGGATATATGCCCTTTTTTGGATTAAAAGAAAATTAATATTGGTTTGAAGCCAGACTGGCGATCATCGACAGTCACCCTAGAGGTCGTGGTCGCCACCCTCCATTTTTTTATGACGAGCTCTATTTAAAAAGCTCTACAGTGTTGCGCTTACGACAAATATCTGGAATAAAATTAAATGTTAACGTTGTATGAAGAGAAAGTTCCAGATTTATTAATTTAATAATCAATTTAATTCTTTTCTTGTTTTTTTTTTGTTCGTTGGTGCGATATATACAGTTTAAATATTTTCTTTGTCTCAATCCAATTTTACTATTAAATTATACATTTAATTTATTTACTTTGATTTGTAAAGTTATGTTCTGTTTCGGAGGAATATCCGAAAGTTTTTTTATTGCTTGCGCGAGAATAAGCGAAAACGGGTTAGGCTTCACTTCAGACGCTCCCTAAAGTTTAGCTTAATTTAGGTAAGTGTAGCCTTCGACCATTGATCATAATCTTCGGGTTATATGTAATCATCAATATATGTTTATACGTATATGATTATGTAAAAAAAATAATATATACTTATCTATAAAAAAAAACTGTCAACAAGATTCCTCTTTGCTTGGTATTAGCTTTAATTTATTATTTTGTTTCGTTTTAAATTTATTCATTGTTTTTTCTTTTACAAAGTACAATGTGTTTTTTTTGTCATCGGTAAATACATATCAATTATTCTTTAATTACCAACATTTTTCACTAAAAGTTTAATTTGTTGTAAATCGCGTCTTTTGTTGCGGCTCATAAAAAGATGGCCGTATAAGTTACTTTCTTTTCAGGGGATGCTGATGGTGCCGTCATGATTCGGTGGACGTAATGAGCTGATGACATGGTGAGTTCGCTTCCAAAGGTGGGGGAGGGGGGGGGGGCAAGAATTGGTTACCGACTCTCAAGGAAGGGACAACCCAAGCTGGTAAAATCACAACGCCCTCTAGTGGTATGGTCCGTCCGTTTAATGTATACTGTGTTTTAAATTAACTAGTAGTTTATGAATATATAGAGGTGATCTATAATGACATGGTCTTTATTAAAGTGATAGGTGAGTTTGAGTTGTGTGAGCAAGTTCAAACTTAATTCCGGCGAGCCCTAGCCGAGCATCCGCTAGCATGCCAAGCTCTTTACAACTCAACAAAAATAACAAGAACTTTCTAGTAAACCTTCTCATACCTATTACAAATAGCGCCCACAAAGTAAGCTTCGTTTTTGTTTACCCTTTTCCCGATGTTAGCATTCCCTAATTATTCTTGTCATTATTTTCAGCGACTCGTAAGTCATGAGTGAGGAAAGTTTCTAACATAGCGCCTTCATATGCGACGAGACACCAAGAAGATGATAACAACAACAATTAACCTTTTGTTGTGATTGTCTTTACCCACCCATTAATAAATTATTTCACTTTTCTATCCTTCTTTTTTATTTTCACTCATTCGTCCATCATTCTCATTTGATAACAAAGTGGTGTGACCTAGTGATAACGTAGTGTTACCTAGTTGCACAATACTTTTATCTCTTCTTTTGCTCTTCAGTGTGTTGTTTTCCAATTTGTATTATGTCTTCTAGCTAAGGTCGCGGACCAGATTAGAATTGCGAATGCAGTTGTATAGCAACAATTTTTTTATCTTTTGGTTTAAATTTATGTGTTCATATTTACCACTAAGTGGGAAAATCTACAACTTCAGTTCGTCCGACAGCCTTCGAAAATTCTATATTACCACCATTTCAGCTCAACCGAATTCCGACAACAAATATTCACCACCGAATCAGTTTCCTGAGGCATCCCTAAATGCCTTATGGAAAAAAACATATTTACATAATACAAATAAAATATGTATTTTTGAAAAATTAAAATTTTCTGGTTATATTTTGCATTTCGTTAATTTGTTTGTTATATTACATTTGTTTGGCTTAATCGTCAAATTTAATTTTGTTGTTTCGTTATACAAAAAAAAAAAATAAAAACAGTAAATTATTTTCCAAACCAAAACTGTTTCTTTTGACGCAGAAATATTAGATAATAGGGTTTGTATAGATAGAAAAATAGTTGCTTTGTCTTTTTTTTTGGAATATTGAATACTTATTATTCCATATAAAATTTAGTTAAAAACAAGTTTCATTGGTTATTCAATACCATCGTTTATTTTTGTAAGTTTGGTTTGTTTTTTGTTGTCCTTTTGTTTTACTTATTACAAAGTATTTGTTTTATTTCTTTTTCTGGGTTGTATTTTTTTTCAAATTACTTGTTTTCGTAAGTTTTCGATTTTTTTTTAAATCAATTACATGCTCTATTACATTCTTTCAATTTGATAATTTGGTTCGTTTTGATAAAACATACATTCACAAAAAATTAAGATTTAAAATTAAATCAATTTACTAAAACATTACAATCGTTGTATTTCGTTATCTCACATATTTTCTAATTTTTTTTTGCAATTATTTAACTTTCAATTAAAGGGTTATTAAAACAATCTCTCTTAATTTTTTTGTTCTCAAAAAAATGTATATATATTAAAACAAAATTACACCGTTAAAATGGCTTCCAAAATTGGCGCTATCAAAAAAAGGCTGCAATAAGAGGGCAAGCAGGTTGCACCCTAATGGGCAGGATAGGTTACTAAATAGCTTAAGTCCTAAAGTTCAGCATAGTCCACCCCCATTTAACGGCGGGACCCTTAATCACAGCATCATAAGTGAACCCAATGGGCCACCAACATTAGAGTCAAGGGGAACAAAATGGGTTTGTAAACAATTTAGTAAATGAATTTGATTTCCGACCTCTTGTAGCTCGAACACCATGATCAAAACACAAATCTAGCCCAAGAACAACCACAGGATTTACTAAGTGTTTTGAACAACTCTTTAGGCCTTGCACCTCTTTATACCTCAACAGGTTCAGATTCTGTGATGGCTCCTTAGCTTAGTAGCTTAAGTAATGTAGGGGCAGCTTTCAGGGATTCTGATCGTAGTATCCATACAATCCGTAATGAGCGAATTTTAGAAAGTAAAAACGTCAATAATACTGAAGTTAACGAACAAAATTCATCGCCTACTGACCTCAGGGCTTACGTCAACTATGCCGTAGTAAATGCTTTTTCGTCATATACGAAATCGTTTGAATCAACCATTCACGAAAGCATAAACAAATTATGAAGGATAATTCTCTCGAATTTTTGGGGATGTCAATTCGGCTATCCTTCTTTTAAGAAGAGATGAATCAGGCGCTAAGCCTGCAGTTGTTCCTGCTGCCAATAAAAATCCTTCCACGCAAAATACCCAACAACAAAAAGCCAAACCTCATCAAATAAAGCAAAGCCAATATAGTTCTCAGACACGTAATAATTCTGCAAATGCAAATAATCATCAACCAGTCTCACAAAAACCTAGTGTTGCAAACAATTCTAATTTTAATCTCGTGCAACAACTAATTCAACAACAGAGTCACCATCCGAAAAGTCAGCAATATTATCCAAATTCCACTAATCCCTATCAACAGCAACCTTTTCAAAACGGGATGAAACAACAACAACCCCCTACAAAAAGTTACCTTTCATTCCAACAACATCCGTATCAAAACCTTCCATACCGCCAACAGCAACAATTTAATTCGTCCGATCAACAATTCCAAAGTCTTTCTTTTAAACCACCCCAATCAATCATATCTCATATACAGCAACAACTAATTTTTCAAGGTTCTCTAAACTCACAGTTGCACCAACCTTTAAATCAAACTCGCGGTCAAAATTATCAGTTTGGCAACATTCCTACGACACCCAACCGACATATGCCTTTAAACCTATTTCCGGGATAATACCAAACCCTGAATCTCAACCCCCAGTATACTTTCCATTTCATTTTTCAGACGGTGGAAATTCAATTGGAAATTCAATTCAGCAGAGACCTTCAAATTTGCTTGTCGTCATGGACAACAATTATAATCCTTGAATTTATAAGGATTTGATAAAAATTGACCGATGGAATTTAAATTTGATGAGACACCCAAACATTTATCCGTTGAAGAATTTATTTTCAGGTTAGAAACCTTGCTAAAGCAATATTGTGGTCCCTGGTCAGAAATCCTAGAGCAATTCCATCTTACTCTGACGGGCGATGCTGCACCTGGGTTTTATGTACCACACAAAATGAACAACCAACCGGATTGGCCTTCGATGCGTGAAGCCTTATTACTTCATTATCGAACCTGTAAGTCAGACTACCAAATTTTGCGAGAACTATCGGATTGAAAACAAGGTCCTTCGGAATCGCGCGCTAAATATTTCGCTGCGGTAATGAAAATTAGGTCTCAATTAAAAATCCCATTGCCTGAGTCTGAGACCACCTCAGACCACCTAATAAAGTTATAAGCTGCTGGAACTGTAAAGTAAATGGACATTTGTATTGGGAATGCCCATCTTCTAAGCAAAATATCTTTTGCTTCAAATGTGGTGAAAAAAATATATTGCCTCCAATTGTCCAATGTTCCTACAGAAAAGTGGTCAGAAGAACGCGATTTCGACGGGGGAATCGCGGTCGAAACCCCTCGAAATAGTGAATCCCCCAAACCCATAGATGCAAAACAGAAAGATATGGAAGGTGAGGTGCAGAAGCTTACTATTTTGAAAAGAATTGATAAGGGCTTAGATGAAATGGAAAATAATATCGTTAAGCTTAGTACAAGAAAAGCATTACATATTAGAATACAAGAATACAATAAGGCTAAGGAAAGAATCTTTAGTGGAGAAGTTTGTAATAAGGTACTTAAGGCTAGAAATAGATATAGAATAAGAAGGCAAATAAAATATAATTAATTGTCGACAATATTAGACACTTACCGAGACCCTAGACCATACGATTACATAAAAATAGGTAATAAAGATATATTAGGTTTATTAGACAGTGACGCTAGTGTCAGTATATTGGGTAAAGGATGTAATCAATGAATTAATGATCTTAACGTTCAAGTATATCCATTTATATCTAATGTAAAAACAGCAGATGGGAAATGTCAATTAATTACAGGGAAAATATACTTAAAAGTAGACTATAATAACCTTAAACATGATGTAACGTTTTATTTTACCTCGTACCTAATCTTAATCAAGAAGAATATCTCGGTGTTGATTTCTGGAGGATGTTCAATCTAGCACCTGAAATAGTAAGTGAGATTAAGGTATCGGATATCGAAAATTATACATATACTCACCCATTAAACCCCGAGCAACAACATTGATTGGATGCAGTCAGAAGGAAGTTCCGGTGCTTTACTAAACACGGGCTGGGAAAAACTGGGCTTTTTGAGCATGTCGTCGAGACCGGGGAGGCGGTTCCAGTGAAGCAGCGGCACTATCACTAGCGAAACAAGCCTTGATGTATGCCGAGATAGATAGAATGTTGGGCCTTGGAGTCATTTAGGAGAGAGAGTCCATGGAGAATTCACCAGTGGTCCTCATACAGACACCCGGAAAAAATCGCTAATGCTTGGATTCACGAAAGCTGAATTCTGTAACAAAGAAAAATGAGTATCCTCTTCCCAATCCTGAAGGCATCTTCAGACGTCATCTTGATACTATTCTTATAAGTAGTATCGATCTCAAAGATGCATTTTGGAAAATACCGCTGCATGAACAGAGTAAGGAAAAGACTGCCTTTATAGTACCGGGACGGCCCTTGTACCATTATACAGTCATGCCTTTTGGACTATGTAACGCAGCCCAAAGGTTATGTCAGTTGATGGACAAGGTCATTCCTTCAAGGTTACGGGATCGGGTTTTCGTATATCTTGACGACTTGCTCGTCATAGCTCCGGATATGGGTGTCGAATATTGCCTTGTTGGAAGAAGTCCCTGTGTGTCTCAATAAAGCTGGCCTCACCATCAACGTTATGAAGTCAAAGTTCTGCTACAAAGAACTGAAGTATCTAGGCTTCATCGTTGGTGGTGGCACGGTAAAACAGATCCAGCTAAGGTTAAGGCCATCGAGAATTTTCCGCTACCAAAAGCGGCAAAACAAGTTTGTAGACTCCTTGGGTAAGAAGGATGGTGCCGTAGGCTTGTACGGGAATTTTCTAACTTGGCGTCTGCAATTACAGACACGCTGAAGAAAGGAATTCAAAAATTTTAAATGACTGATGCAGCGTTAGAAGCATTCCTAAAGTTGAAAAAAGCCCTGACTGAGGCCCCAGTTCTGTCACACCCTAACTTTGAAAAACGCTTTTTTATACAATGTAATGCTTCTGATACCAGTGTAGGCGCAGTCCTTTTTCAGAGGAATGATGAGGGGACGAAGTACCCTTATCCTTTTTCTCACAAAAGTTGAATAAATGCCAAAAAAATTATAGTGTGACATAAAAAGAATGTCTCACTGCGGTCTTAGCCATTTAGGAAATTTAGACCTTACGTCGAAGGAATGCTGTTTACTGTCTTCACCGACCATTCCAGTCTAAAATACTCATGATTCTTAAAGATTTGAGTGGTGGAGTCTTCAACTTCGAGCTTTTTCGTTCGACATAGTACATCGCAAAGGCAGATAGAATGTTGTCCCCGATGCCCTATCTAGAGTCTACATGTAAGTTGAAACTGTCGACATAGAAGTTATAGCTCCACTAGTTGGTCTTCAGTCAAGCGAGTTTAAGTATTTTTCTCTTAGTATTTTTCTCTTATTAAAACCATCGAAGACAACCAAGAACGCTTATCAGATTTGAAAATCGAAGACCAATTCGTGTACAAACGTGCAATTCCATTCAACGAAGATCCTACAGCTGTAGAACATAGTTGGCGATTGTGGTTACCGCCTAAGCTAACAAACGATATAAAATCTCGCGCTCATAATGCCCCTCAAGTTGCTCACGGCGGCGCGTCGGCAAAACACTTCGACAATATTTCTACTGGCCAAATATGACCTTGCAAATACGAGAGTATATTTCGAAATGTGAATTATTATTAATTAGAATTAAAATTATTCGCCGCAGGCGAATGCCTCTGAAAGAGTGAATCGTACACGTTTAGCGGCAATTCGATCGTATCTCAAATACGATCAACGTGATTGGGATCTCCATTTAAGCGACATTGGGTGTACTCTCAGAAGTGCAGTTCATTCTTCAACGGCTGTGTCACCATACTTTGCATTGTTTGGCTCAAATATGATGACCCACGGAAGTTGCTATGAGCTAGCCCAAAAGCTGAATTCACTAGAAGATAGCGAACTAATGACACTTTCCAGGCATTCACGACTGCAATGTATACGGGATAAAATAAAAGAATGTATGACAAAAGCCAGTGAAAAGAGCGCACAAAAATACAATAACCGTACTCGAAGCACACGTTTTTTACCTGAATAAGAGGTATTCCGAAGGAATATTGTCCTTAGTGGCAGTTCGAAATACCTCAGTGCTAAGGTTTGTCAAAAATTTGCTAATTGTCGAGTTTTGAAATCTGTAGGAAGCAACTTATACGAATTAGAAAACCTATCTCGGAAAACCATTGATGTCTATCATGCTAAGGACATTAAACAGTGAAAACGATTACTTTTTATCTCTATTTTTATTTACCGCCTTATCAAATTCTGCTATTTAAGTATTTTATGTATATTTGTACTCTAACCTCTTTAATTATTTATTTATGTATACCTCTGCACGTAGAGATTCTATTTTTTTGATAAAGCTACTTATTAGGTATACATAAACTAGTCAATTGTTTGTCGCCATAGACATTTATATTAGGTTTTTATTTATTTATATGTTAATTTATTTATTTTATGTCTTTGTTTAATTATATTATAAATAATCTATTTTATGTTTTTATTTATCTATATGTTACTTTATTTATTTATATGTTTATTTATTTATACATTTATTTATTTATATGTTAATTTATTTATTGTATGTATTTATTTATTTATATGTTTAGTAATTTATACATATATTTATTTATATGTTAATTTATTTATTTTATGTCTTTATTTATTTATATTTTAAATTATTTATTTTATGTTTGTTTTTATTTATTTATATGTTAATTTATTTATTTTAAGTCTTTATTTATTTATATGATTATTTATTTATGCATTTATTTATTTATATGTTAATTTATTTATTTTATGTCTTTACTTATTTATATTCTACATTTTTTATTTTATGTTTTTATTTATTTTATGTCTTTATTTATTTATACATTTATTTATATGTTAATTTATTTATTTTATGTCTTTATTTATTCATATTCTAAATTATTTATTTTATGTTTTTATTTATTTATATGTCAATTTATTTATATTATGTCTTTATTTATTTGTATGTTAATTTATGTTAACTTATAGATTCTATCTAGATTAAGTTTGCAATATTAGATTTAGTTTAGTATATTAGGTAGGTATATTTTTTTTATTACTTTTTTTTATTCATGAACGTATTTAATCATTGATTATTTTCGATCTTATTTAAAAAGTAATTTATTTCTATCGAGTTAATATTTAGTATTGAATTATGTCATTAACATATTTCAACTATTGTCTATATGTGAATTGTACACAATGGAAGATAACAGTAATTCAACGGATTAACCAGAATGCAAATCTCTGATAATAGTTCCGGCACGAACACCGAATTTAAGAGTGTACCTAATTTTGTGTTGCTTGTCTGTCGAGCTGTCGCTTAAATGCGTAACTAAGATCCGAAACATAAATCATACATTAGATAACGGGTTATCCATTTTGCGGTTTCAAAAATAAACGTAAATAAAACACATATAAAATATTTTTTTTTCATGATATTTCTTTTTTATTATAAAGTTTGAATGTTGACTTTATGTGTGAAACACTACATTATTTAAATGACCACCACGCGAATTGTTGCAAGCATCGATTCTTTTGAAATAATTTTCGACCACTTTTTGACACAAATTGGGCGGTATATCAGCCATAACTTGACAAATGTTGGTTTTCAAGTGTTCAAGAGTTAAAGGTTTATCTGCATAAATACGGTCTTTCGCGTAGCCCCACAAAAAGTCCAGCGGTGTCAAATCGCATGATCTTGATGGCCAGTTGATATCGCCACGACGAGAAATTTCGCTCGAGTTGTGTGGCATGTGGCACCGTCTTGTTAAAACCAAATATTCTCCAAGTCGTATTCTTCAATAGCAGGCAAAAAAAGTCGGTTATCGTGTGACCATAACGCTCCGAATTGAAAGTGACAGTCATTCCATCGTCGTTTTCGAAAAAGTAAGGTCCAATCACTCCTCCGGACTAAAGAGCGCCCCAAACAGTGACTTTTTGTGGATGTAATGGCCTCGCTTCAATTACTTGAGGATTCTCAGAACCCCAAATATGACAATTTCGTTTATATATAACCTCGACTCTGAGTACGAGTTGGAAGATGCTAATGCTACCGAAGTACCCGCTGTCCGAAACCATTGGATCCACCCGCTGTTCTTGCACCCACTGTTGCGGCCAAGAGTGCACCTGCTGCTTCTGCCAACATTGAACCTACTGATCTTGCCGTCGGGGTTCCTGCTGCAAGCACTGTGTCCACCGCCACTGCTGCGGAAACGCCCGCTGTAACTAAATTGCCTAGCTTTCCTGCTGTTGCTGCCATCAATACACCTGATGTTACTGCCGTCACAGATCGTGCCGCTGTCGCAAAACCCGCTGTTACTGCTACTGAAGTGCCTACTGCCTCAAAAGAAATTAGTTTTCCTGCAGTTGATGCATCGTCCGCCATTCAAGAACTTGCCCAGCTTTCTCAAAGTCGGCCTTCGGAAACGGAAACAGCCTCTGCTGAGGCAATTAGCCGGAGGAAAAACTAAGGATGTTGTGTATGCGTCACGAGATTCTTGAATTGCAAAGGCAAATTCTGGCAATGGAGACAAGTGAGGGGCCGGTTCGATACCGACAAGTCAACTACGAAAAACTGGATGCCGCTGACCTAAAATTCAGTGGGGATGATCATTACGACATACATAAATGGTTCGAATAATTCGTCGACTTTACTGGGATGTGTGGATACACAATTAAAGAAAGTGTTAATCTGTTCGTCGATGTGTGGAAGGGACAGCAAAACAATATATCCTAAACTTGGGTTTGGTTGCATATGACGAGATGAAAGCAGGTCTTATTAACATGTTCAAATGAATTATCACGCGGCAAGAGGTATATCCACAGTTGAGGGCCCGTACCCTGAGGAGTAACGAATCTTGTTTGACTTATGCTGTGTCCATGCAATCGATTGCAGCAAAGTCCGATATTGAAGAGCAGAAACTGGTGGACATAATTATAGATGGAAATCCCCGATAACAGCAATGGTGCCACAATACTGTATGGTGCAATTTGCATAAACGATCTTGTGCGTCTTATGGATCGCTATGAACAACGTCGTCCAAGGGCAATTTAAAACATGGATTTAATCAAGTTAAGATGCACGAAGAATCAATAATGTTCACTTCTTTTGTAGCACCTCATTTTTTTTATAATAAGCACGCACTAAAATGGTTTTGGCTACCCTTAATATGATAAGCACAGTGCGAGCTTTAGGAAAATAGGGAAGGATTAAATAGGAGATAACGATGTATCTGCCATTTGAATACTGAGTTATGTGATAGGCTTGTCGCTGCACCAATATTAGCTGTTTACAACCCAACGTACGATACAGAACTTTATTGTGATCCTAGTGCTCATGGTCTCGGTTCAGTGTTGCTTCAACGTCAAAAGGATGGAAAGTTGCATCCAATTGCATACTTTTCAAAATCCACCACTGACGCAGAATCATAGTACCATAGTTTTGAGTTGGAGACTTTGGCAATCATTTACTCACTTAGGCGTTTTCGTGTGTAGTTAGAGGGAATCCCATTTAAAATTATTACCGATTGTTATTCGCTTACGATGATTTTAAACAAAAGAAGTGTGAATCCACGAATCGCTGGATGGGCCCTTGAATTAGAAAACTACAATTATAATATTCAGCACCGGAGTGGAGTGTTTATGGGGTCGATGTTTTCAAAAGGAAAATCAAGTCGAAGTACGAAAAGACGTAACATCAGTGTATCAGCTGGTTGCATCGGTTGATAGTGAAGATTTAGATTTTCAGATTCAATAGTAGCAAATGCATGATAAGTGGATAGAAGAAATGAGGACAAAACTTGAAACGCAGACCGTTGGCAAGTTCGAGTTACATGATGGGTTAGTTCTTCGTAGGGATGGGTCAGATAATTTGCTCTTGTGTGTACGAAGTGAGATGGAAGACAATGTTGTTCGTATGGTTCATGAAAAAATAGGTCACTTAAGTACTGATAAGTGTTATAACAAATTACGTGAAAATTATTGGTTTGCAAATATGAGGCACAAAATTGATTTTTTTATACGAAACTGTATTAAATGCGTCATGTATACAACACCAGCTCGTTCAAATGAACACAATTTTTATGGTATGCAAAAAAACAATCACTTTTGACACAATTCATATCGATCATTTTGGTCCTCTGCCTTCAACAGCATCTAATCGAAAACACGTTCTAGTAATTATTGATGCATTCACCAAATTTGTTCGACTCTAGCCAGTCAAATCAACTAGTACAAAGGAAGTCTGTTGTGCACTAGACAAATACTTTAACTATTACAGCCACCCTAGGCCAATAATTTCTGTTCGTGGTACTTGTTTCACATCCCGCGAGTTTCAGATGTTCCTTGATAACCGTAACGTGAACCATGTTAAGGTGGCTGTGACCTCAACACATGCCAACGGCCAGGTCGAACGTGTTAACCGAATATTAAAAGCAATGCTTAGTAAGTTGTCTGAACCAGTCCTGCATGCTGACTTTTCATTAAGGTTGTCACAAGTTGAATATGCCATGAACAATACCATTCACAGTACCACAAAACAATCACCAAGTAAGTTGTTATTTGGGGTAAATCAGAGGGGTTTAATTATTGATGAGTTAACCGAATATTTGGAAAGCAAGTTTAGTAATGAGGCGGATCGTTACCTAGAGGGATCTAGACAAGATACTTTAAATGCTACTGAAAAATCTCAAGATTATAGTCTACAGTATTCCTTAAGACACAGTCGACCGTCAAAACAGTACTCCATTGGTGATTTTGTTGTCGTCAGGCATATTGACACTTCTATAGGTAAGAATAAGAAACTCATCCTGAAATATCGTGGTCCATACTGTCATAAGCTTGAGAAGGTTTAATAGAAAGTTCTTGTTATTTTTGTTGAGTTGTAAAGAGCTTGGGATGCTAGCGGATGCCCGGCTAGAGCTCGCCGAAATTGGGCGGGAACTTGCTCACACAACTCAAGCTCACCTATCATTTTAACAAAGATCATGCCATTATAGATCACCTCTATATATTCATAAATTACCAGTTAATTTTAAATATAGTATACATAAAACGGACGGACCTTACCACCAGAGGGCGCTGCAATGTTACCAGTCTGGCGTATCTCACCCTATCTTGGGAGTCGGTAGCCGATTTTTGACACCCCTTCGGAAGCGAACTCACCATGTTCTCAGCTCATTACGTCCATACCGAATCATGACGTCACCATCAGCACCCCCTGAAAAGAAAGTAACTTATAAGGCCATCTTTTTATGAGCCCCGACAAAAGACGATATTTCCACCATTTTGGGGCGATTTACTACAAATTAAACTTTTATTGAAAAATTTTTGTAATTAATGAATGATCGATATGTACTTACAGATGAAAAAAAAAACATTACACTTTGTAAAAAAAAAAACCATGAATAAATTTAAAACGAAACAAAATAATAAATTGAAGATAGTACCTAGCAACTAGGAATTTTGTTGACTGTTTTTTTTTATAGATATATATTATAAACTAAGGTTTCAAGTTTCTAAAATATGACAATCTTTATTTTAAATTTGGTTTCTTTCTTAAGCTACTTAAAACGTGTTTCGCTTTTTTACAATCGCCAAGAGAAGATATCCTCTTTTTCATTTCCGCCCTTTTTATTCTTTTTCTGGCATTGACAGATTACAAATTTATTTATATGAAAACGCTACTAGATGGCGTATAGAGTACAAGAAAGAGACAAATTACAGTTCCAATTAATTTACTCAAATAACTCATTGAAGTTTTCATCTACTTCAGGTGGCCTGTGGTTAGTGATTTCAGATTCTGACGATTCTTTCGGTGTCATCCAACGTCGAATTTTAATAGCTTCAATGACTCCATTATACGGTAACTGACTTAGCTGACAGTTTCCAATATCTCTAATAACATACCGATTATTTGGTAACTCCTTGTGAATAACGTATTGTTGTGGACACCTTGTACCTGAAAAAAAAATATGATCGGGGTTAATGCAAACACCCGCATGTTTGAGATGGTTGGACTTACTCGAGATTTTTTTTATGAGCTTATTAGCGGACAGTTGTCGGCTTTGATTAATTCCATCACCATCGGGGCGAGTCGAATTGATTATAAGGTTTCGCCCCTCCCAACTCCCTTGGCGAGCCGAACAACATACTTCAACAATTGCTAGATAATGTCATATCGGCTTTGCGATGTTGGATCAATGGAATTCGCACCAGATTGGATTTGCTTTGAACTCAATTAATGGGCTTCGTGACTACAACTGACTTCCACTTCCGACCGGATACCTCGGATGGTCCACTCCGTTCGGAAGGGTCCGATTCATGCGTTGAATTGTTGCCGCTTTCATAATTGGCGTCGTCTTCGTCGTCATCTTCACCCCCGTTGCCAACGGCATTTGAAGGGGCAGTTTTATTGCCCACAGCAGGAATAACTGCAAATGAAAACATTGCATCCGACGAGTGCGACTGTTGCCGGTTGTGAAGGAGTGGAAACGTTTTCAGCGACATTCTTGTCAGTGGGTTAATTATTTTACTTATCGAGTGTGCTGGTTGTTGCGTGTGTTTGAAGATGGGGTGTTGCAGTAGGATGTTATTAGATTTGTGTGGATGTTAGTTTCCATTTTGATTAAATTTTTTGGGTTGATTGATTTTGCTTTTATTCGGGAAACAAGGAAGTTTGGGCATTGTAGTTTGTTGATCTTTTTTTTCTCAGACGTACTTTGACAGTTCCGATTTGATAATATTTTTTGTAAATATGTCGAGTCTCGATCCAGAGAATTATGGCCGTCGTCGGGGAGATGGTTTGAGGTGTCAGAGTTAGATGTCGTGGACTTTATTTACTTAATTACAATAGGCTACGGTTCTACACGACTACTCTTGACGAGGGGTATTAAATCTAGGAGTTTCCTGATTGGCGTTTTTAAATAAAACGATTAAGCCTTTGGATGGGATGATGGGAAAATTCGCCAGGTCTAGCAATTATAGGTCTATTATACATTTAATACGAAACATATTAGGAGAAATATTAAACCCATAGCCAGAGCCACAACGATTTCCGCGAAGTCAAATCCAAACATAAATTTGAATTCAGGTAAAAAATTAAATTAAAAAAAAATCAAGGTTTTGATACTATTTGTTTTGCGCGATTTAACCAACCTACGAACTAGTATAAAAGTTATTATTTAATAATAATAATAATTAAAAATAATGAGAGAAAAAACAGTAAGAAAAAGTGCAAATCATCCAAAGATATATGGAGTAAATAAAAAATGTATGTGAAGTGACGTAGCCGGTACGAAACAAGTGGCGAACCACTAAGTTGGATGAATGGATCAAAAGAAAAAATTAATATTGGTTTGAAGCCAGATTGGCGATCATCGACAGTCACCCTAGAGGTCTTGATCGCCACCCCCATTTTTTTATGACGTGCTCTATTTAAAAATCTCTACAGTGGTACGCTTACGACAAATATCTGGAATAAAATCAAATCAAAGAAAGTTCCAGATTTATAAATTTAATAATTAATTTAATTCTCTTCTTGTTTTATTTTGTTCGTTGGTGCGATATATACAGTTTAAATATTTTCTTTGTCTCAATCCAATTTTACTAATAAAGTATACATTTAATTTATTTATTTTGATTTGTTAAGTTACATTCTGTTTCGGAGGAATATCCGAAAGTTTTTTTATTGCGTGCACGAGAATAAACGAAAACGGGTTAGGCTTCAGACACTTGAAATAAGGTAAAAGGTGTGGACGGGATTATGATGTGGGAAAAGAAGGGGATATTTGGATTGGTTAGGATCGGTAGGAGGTAGGATTTGGGTCGGACAATAGGTTTTGAAGAGAGGGGTTAGGGCAGGGAAAGAATGTCTGCTACGAAGGCGATGGCATGCTTGCGATGCTCAGCTCAGCTCGTCGGATGTAGGGGGGGATCTTGCCCCCGCAGCTAGACCTCACCTATTTCAAAAAAAACATAAAACATGCCAAAAACTAAATTCACTTAGCCACCACAAAACCACGACACACTTTGGGAAATCACTGCGGCTGTTGTTGCAGTTGGGCCTAGTCCCACCCAACCTGGAATTCGTACGGCCCTTTTCTTCGAATTCCCCTGACCTGAAAATGCCAAAGACTTAGAACGGCGGAAGAATCCTACTCATTTACCGGAAGGCCTCAGCCAACCTTACCGCACCCCCTGAGAATTAAATTACCAGGCCATTGAAATTCCTGAAAAGCTCAATCGACAAGAAAGATATTGTTTCGTTTCATCAACTTGGCGTGATTCACAGCTTTTATTTAAAATCAAAAAAACTTACAACTAACATTAAAAATGATAAGACATAAAACCAACAACCATTTGAAAAACACATTAGCGTTGGAAAATTTAATCTGTTGAATCAACAACACACTCAGAATGTTTTAATTTATCTTAGTACATGTATATATAACTGAAGTATTTAAGACACCGTTAATGATTGAACTGTTACAGGGAAATTGGGGAAAAGTGTCTAATTTGATTTAATTTATAACGGCCAACAGTTTGCGGCCTCTTCACTACCGAACCGGGGCTTAAGTTCCCGTTTCCAACCGGCACTTCGATGAATCCCACTTCCTTTTTACAAAGGGATTCTTATACCGCCTTTATTTTCTACCTACAGAGAGCTCTATGTGGGTAACTAATGACGGGCGAAATCTCGCGGACGTCTACGGGCTGTTTGGAGGAACCTAACTCACGGTAGACCAGCGTGATTATCAAACAAAAAAAAAGGTAGCCTTACTCAAGCTGTTTCTCAACACTTTTGCCCAAAAATTCAGGTATTCAATCACCAATGAATATGAACAAATATAATATAAATATGAAGCAATAAAGAAAAAAAAAACAAATTATATAAGTAAATCAGATTAATATCACGCCAAATATATGTAGGTAGGTATATGGTTCCGCTTGGTGCAAACGGGGCCAAGACAGCCGCGTTGTACTCCTTCCTGACGGCTCCACCGCTCCTGGCAGTATGAACCCACTGTCGATAATTCGAAGCAGATTAACGCTAGGTTACTTCCTGTAGGCTATTTGAATTTTAAAAGGTGAGGGTGATCATGAAGTCGCCAACAAGCGAATGTTGGTATAAAGCAGATACACTAGTATTTCCAACACTATGCACGTAAGTCGTCATAAAATTTTATATAATGAGGTAGATACTGTTTATATATATGTACCAATAATCACCACGGTGTTCACTTTACTTGCTAGTCCGGGTCTGGCACGGACTGGTAAACCCTTTTGACTGCCACTTAATTCAACGATGGGTGCTCCACACCGGACCTTTAGCACTGGTTCGTATCGTAGACACTCTGGGTACTAACACCAAAAAAACTAACGGCGGCGGCGGACCTTCTCCTGTCTCGTTGGCCACCCTCCAGATTCACCCTCACTATATATAAAAAAAACTTCTTAACACCGGCGGATGGATATTCAATTTTTCTAAATCTCACCCTTATAAGTTTTATTTTCTTATAGGTTTTCCAAAATCGATCAGCTCCTTTTACCTTTTTTTTTTTAAATATCGTCGCCTTTTAAGAATTGCTTCACTTTTCTTGAAATTACCCGCACTATCGACTAGTCACTTTAACGTCTTCTATTCAAATAACCCTAACGACCGTCGAGAAGAATCTGCCTTGCGGTTCCATCCGAGCTAACCGTGGCATAATCTCTTTGTTTCACGGAAACTCTGCTTTACTAACAAACGGCTACCTCGAATTCAACGGCTTATTAAAGTACATCTAAATGATGGCCCGTACCCTGGATAAAAAAGTAGTATCCACTACTATCCTATACCAAAACCTTTACAATATTATGCGCGAACCTTATTCCCCTAGCTTCCAATAAATTACCTACCTAGTTTCCTTTCACTTCCTCCTCTTAATTTTATTTGTAGTTTACTTTCCTTTTCCAATAAATTTTTATTTAACTTTCAATATGCCTACCTTTTTTAACCCTTTGAATACCTATCGGCCGACTCCTCTAATCAAATACCTGCATATATATCTGTTTCCATTGCTCTGTTGCTGTCATCTACTTAAGCCATTCGCTTTTTACATTCCGCCGGTCACAGGTAATTTATTCGTGCAAAACAAAAAAAAATATTTATCCAAACAAGAAGGAAAATATTTCAAAAATAATCTTGTTATACTCGCGAAATATATCAACACGCGAGTACCAATTCGCCACGTTGTTAAAAAAAATTCGGTCGAAAAACAAAAAACTAGAAACAAACATGTCGGAAACATGCGTTTGTTTGTTTAAATTCTTAATCATAGGCAGTGCTGGCAGAAAAAAAAGGTTGTCGGCTGCATCATACCTTGGCCAGTCCAACTATTGTTATACTACTGGTTGGTAACAAAAAGGATTTAGAAGAAGCTAGAGATGTGACATTCTTGGAAGCGAGTTCATTCGCACACAAAAAAAAGGAATTAATTTTCCTTGAGACCAGCGCGAAAACAGGCGAACATGTCGAAGAGGCCTTCCTTAAGTGCTCTAAAACGATTTGGCCAAAATCGAAACTGGGGAATTAGATCCCGAACGCATTGGAAGCGGTATTCCATAGGGTGGAGCAGCTCTAAGGAATCTCGAGAGCAGACAACGTAGCGTTAATAAACCAGATTGCGGATGTCGGTAATAAAGTAAATCCATTCGTATTTTTTTATTTTTCCTTTTTTAATACAAAAAAAAACTTCTACATTTATTATAAATTATAATTATATTTAAGGTGTTTGTCGCCTGCAAAAAAAAATCATTCCCTATGTAGATTTTATTCTCGACATTGTTCAATGCACTATATGAGATTTTTAATATCCTTTAACATCTATTTGGTTTAAAATCCCAAAATTATCTAGAACTTACTGGAATGTTTATTAACAAAAAAAAAGTACTCTCTCCAAGAGAAGCGTACGAATGTTTTTTGTAAATAAAACTTAATTTTCCTTGAGTAAAATGTTATCTTTAGAATAATAAAAAAAACACAGGCCAAAGACGAGACAACCTCCCTTCGCCAACCACCCATCTGAATCGCAAACAATCGCGCGATTGTTCAAGAGCCCACCATCCAACTCGAACAATATTAAGGCTAGTCCTTGGGTAGCCGCAACAAACCTCCGGCTTCAGATGTTTCGTTCGAAACGAAGGGGACGGTGAAACTCGGATGCCATATTACTCTATAATTCACCTATCCCAGTGGGGAAGAACCCATAACAGCAGCCGGGCATAGTTAATGTAAGCAGGTGCCAGCGCCGCGGTTTATAACCCCATCGGTTATCTTTGCGATCTAGAGTCGCTGGGTAAGTTCTAATTATCATCGATTCGTTGTTGGTACATGTGTTTTTTTTGTTTTAATTTTTATTATAGACTTAGGTATGTGTGTAACCCCTATAAACCTATCGCCTATTATTTACCTTTACCTCTCACCTTTGTCCTTATATACTTAAACCCTTCAGATATTCTCAGAATTCTATTCTGCTCGGTGTTCTTACAAATATGAATAACCATATTCCTGCCATTCTTGTTCTAGGAAGCACATCCATTTAGTGTCTTTAGACAAAACATAACATTTTTCCCTTTTTGTATAGCAGCAAAGATTAAATGAATAAGCCTGGTAGCCAAAAAAAAAACACGCTACAAGAGCGTTGTGAAGTTATTGTTCGCCTTATCGTCGGTTCTTTACTATCCCGTGTATAATTTTAAAATACTACTATCACAGGTAAATTAATTTAAATACGGTAAGGTGAAACGGATTTCGATTCAATTCGACATACATAGAGAAAAATATCACAGATGTAGCATAGCCGGACTTTGAATTCATATCACAGATGCAGCATATATTAGATGTTAAAAAAAATCGAATTTCTTACAAACTACGGCCAGAATAAAAAAATATCACAGATAATTAAAAAAAAAAAAAATATATATCACAGTTGTTCAGGTACATAGAGTTATTGATATCGACTATCGCTGGTTTATTTTCGTAACCTCTTTCTCACGACTTCGCGCGACGAGGACTATAACGGGTGCTTACGAATTGCGCCTATATAACCATAATTTTTTTGTAGACAATAACGATTTGTATCTTGAGATTATCTCTAGGTAATCTAAAAAAATACCATCCAATGATCATTGTACTATTTTGGATCCTGCTAACGGTGGATCGCTGATATGGACAACTGTGATGATTTCATAATAAATTCATATTTATATGGCTCATAGTTCTTACTGCTTTAAATCTTTAGCATGGAAAACACCATTTTTTTTTCCAGCTAAATTTTCGAGCTCATACATACTTTTCCCTACGGACTTAACTACTCTGCACTTAATGTATTTTGGGCATAATTTTGAAGATAGGCGTTTGGAAGAGTCGCTGAGAATAAAGTTGCGCTTATAAATCTCTTGACCGTACACGTAACGAACATTTCGGGAACGGGTGTTATATGTTTTTTCACTTTTTTCTTTTGCATTGGCTATACTCTCTTTTATTTTGGAACGTATAATCTGCAATCGTTCTTGTCTCGGGAGCGTCAACAGTTCACCGTCTTCCACCATGTTTAGTTTTTTTGCCAGTGCATAACCGCTGCCGTGCGTGATCATATTTGTCCCGAATAGGGCAAAATATGGTGACACACCAATAGCAGAATGCACTGAACTTCTCAACGCACATGCGATGTCACTTAAGTGGACATCCCAATGTCGTTGATCTTCTTTTAAATACGAACGTATCGCGGCTAGTAACGTTCTATTGACTCTCTCGGACGCGTTCGATTGCGGGGCGTAATTCGCAGTTCTAAAGTGACGTACCCCGTATTTTTCCAAAAAGCTTTGAAAATCTTTCGATATGAATTGCTTTCCATTGTCGGAATGCAGAATTTGAGGTACTCCGTACGAATTGAAAATTTCATTTTTTAAAAATTCTATAATGCTGCTAGAGTTAGCGGATCGAAGTGGTTTAAAAAACACAAATTTTGAAAAGTGGTCTAAGACAACAAACACAAACGAATTTCCGGATTTGGATCTCGGATAGGGACCAATAAAATCAACATAGAGTTTTTGGAACGGACGGTCGACGACGAAACTATTAGATACAGGCGGACGTTGAACTTGACAAGAAGCCTTGGACTGTTTACATATTTCACATTGCAGTACATATTGTCTTATTTGGACGGTCATATTTGGCCAGTAAAAATACCGCCGTATACGGTGCATAGTTTTCGCCACTCCTCCATGAGCGGCCTGAGGAGGATTATGGGCCTTGGCGATTAAACTTTCCGTCAACCCGGATGGTATCCACAGTCGCCAGGTATTTTCCAATAATGACTCATCTCCGCTCAGAGGGAGTGCACGTTTGTATACAAAGGCATCCTCTATCTTCAAGTCCGGCAATTCTTCTTGATGACCTTGAATGGTACTTATCAGGCTTTTATACTCCTCGGCGTGAAATTCTGGGGATTCTAAGTCTATCAACGGTACTACTTCTTCCAAGTCCAAAGCATCCAAGTGTGCCCGAGAAAGAGTGTCCGGCACGACGTTCAGCGAACCTTTACGGTGCTCTATGTCGAAGGCATAAGACTGCAATTCCAGTGACCACCTAGCCAGCCTGCCACTAAGGTCTTTCATTGTCATTAACCATTTTAGACTAGAGTGATCGGTTATGATGGTGAAATCCATGCCCTCGACATAGGGCCTGAACTTTTTTACTGCCATAACTGCAGCCATACACTCCTTCTCGGTCACGCTATAGTTTCTCTGAGTTGAATTAAGTTTTTGGGAGAAGTATGAAATCGGGCTCTCTTCTCCTGTTTCGCTCCTTTGAAAGAGTACCGCTCCGATTCCAGAATCAGACGCATCGCACTGTACGAAAAATCGCTTCGAAAAATCAGGATGGGTGAGCACCGGAGCCGTCGTGAGAGCCCCTTTTAAATTCTCGAAAGCGGTTTTCGCCTCATCTGTCATCAGAAATTTCTCGTTTTTCTTCTTTAGGGTGTCTGTTAAAGCAGCAGTTAAGCCTGAAAAATCTTTAATGAAACGCCTATACCACCCCGCCAGACCAAGAAACCTTCGGACCTGTCTCGGATTTTTAGGCATGGGGAAGTCCCTTACAGCTTCGACCTTGGCCGGGTCGGTCTGCAATTTCCCACCACCAACGATGAAACCCAAATACTTTAGCTCCTTAAAGCAGAATTTGGATTTCTTAATGTTGATGGTGAGGTTCGCTTTCCTAAGGCATTCGGCCACTTCGTCTAGCAGAGCGATATGCGTCTCGAAGTCGAGCGCTATTATGAGCAAATCATCCAAGTACACGAAAACACGATCCCGGAGTCGTGCAGGGATCACCTTGTCCATTAGACGGCATAACCTTTGGGCCGCGTTACACAATCCAAAAGGCATGACTGTGAACTGGTATAAGGGTCTCCCCGGTACCGCAAACGCAGTTTTTTCCCTACTCATTTTCTCCAGCGGTATCTGCCAAAATGCTTCCTTTAGGTCAACGCTACTAATGAAGTATGTATCCGGAAGGCGGCTGATAACCCCTTCGATATGCGGCAGAGGGTTTGCGTCCTTCTTACTCACCGAATTGACCCTACGTGAGTCCAGGCAAAACCGATACTTAATAGTATTGTTTGGACCTGGCTTTTTAATAAGAACAACCGGTGAACACCAAGGACTCTCACTTTCCTCTATAACGCCAAGTTTGAGCATTCTGTCCAGCTCTTGGTATAAAATGGCCTGTACCGCTGGAGAAACAGGGTAGTGTCTCTGCTTAACCGGCACCGCATCTCCGGTATCGATGATGTGCTCCATAAGAGTCGTCTTTCCGAGCCCGAATCGTTCAAAATCGAGAAACTTCTGCTTAACCGCATCCAATCTAGATCGCTGTACGAATGAAAGTTCATGTGCATTTACTAAATCTGCGTCTTCTTCTAGAATCGACAAGGAACTCACAACGTTTGGTGCAATTTGGAACGCCTTCCAAAAGTCTACCCCTAAATACAACTCCTGCTCCAGATTGGGCACTAAATAAAAGGATATTACCTGATCGTTATCTTTATACCTAACCGTTAACCTAACTTTACCTATTATAGCCTGGTTTCTTCCATCAGCCGTTTTCACACCAGATTTGAAGGGTTTAAAATCCATTCCGATCAGTGTTAAAAAATCTAAACAGTTTTTCCCTAGTATACTTACACTGGCCCCGCTATCTAATAAGCCATTCATTTCCCTATCAGCAATTCTGATCTTCGCATAAGGTCTGGGGTCAGTATAGGTATCTATGACGGTTGAAGAAATGTTCATCCTAGTTTCTTTTCTAGCTTTATACCTCAATCTCGTTTTACTTATTCTATTAGATACTTCGCTTACGTTTGCATTAAATATCCTATCTCTAGCTAATTTATAATCTCTTAACCTTATATGCAATGGTTTTAACTCAAACAATCTGCGTTCTGGCTTGCTTTCTGAATTTTCATTACCATGCTCTCTCGCTAATATTTTAACTTTATTTTTATTAGAAGAGGTTGGCGGCTCAGGGATCTCTAATTTTCGTTTTGGGGAGTTTGAGTCGAACGCGACTCCCCCGAAGCCGTCGCGTTCCGATTGCGGTTTTCCGGGTTGCAGCGTGGGCATTTTGGCGTAATAACCCCTTCCTGCCCACATCTATAGCAAAAGATGGTCCTTTTCGAGGATGGGCAATCCACGAACGAATGACCCTGAGCGCGGCAGTTCCAGCAAGCTCCTGGTCTGCTCTCACCTTGCCCGCCTGATGACTTTGGACGAGCACCCATATGCTGAAAGGCATTCACCTGCTCATCGCGCATCGTCCTCATTTCCGGAACAGTGTCTAGTTCCAGCTCATTGGCCACTAAACGAGCGGCGGGTGCCCTAAACTGCTTAGGCCCATCTCTGTCTCTCCTCGGAAACGCGTACTCTGCTTCCTTACAAGCCATCCTCAGCTGGTCCATGGTGTATACGGCTTGGGGGTATACCAAACTTTCTAACCGCTCATTCAAATTCCTCTTCAGCATTCGAACCAGTTCAATTTCTGGGATTTGCATCTTGAGTTGGGATCGGAGTCGGGTTATGGCCGCAAAATAATCATCACTTGACTCCCCGGTACTCTGCTTGCGTTGCATTATTTCTCTTATGACCTCAAAATCTGATTTTGAACTACGGAACTGGCGCATTAATGCGTCTCGAAGCATTGGCCAGTCCGGTCGTCCATTGGATCTATGGTACCACCAGTACCACTCGCTTGCAGCACCCGAGAGCAATAGATGGAAATCCCTCATAATCTCAACCCAAGAGCAATCGTATTGGCTTTGCAGAGTTTCCACTCTAAATACAAAGTCCTCCACGCTCAGAGACCCAGCTTTACCATCAAATTTCAAGCCCCACTTATCCATTTTAATGGGCATTTTTCCGCCGAAGTGTGAATACACTGGGGATACATTATAGTATGGTTGCTGGAGTCGCCGAGGTGGAGGCATTCTATATTCCCAATTAAAATCTTGAACATTATTCCCCGAATTCCCACCTAACTGATGATGATCTCTCACCGGCTGAAAAGGTATGGACCTAGGATCCAGCTGATAATGACCTGAAGATTCGGGAGGAGGTTGCTGAGCAGGCCCTGGATTGAAATCAATGCTCGACGGATTTTGAAATCTAGTCTCAAACGGAGGTGTTCGACGACGAGTAGAATCTCCCTCTTTCAAAAGGTCTTGGAACTGCCTTTGAACCTCGTCTTTTAGCGACTCCGATATCTGCCTACCTAGCGAGTTGTTATATGCCTCGTAGGCCTTTCCCACAGCCTGCTCAATTGCTGCCCTTATTTCGGCAGTAACAATCGCTCCCTGATCCCCAGCATTGCTATTCGCCGAAATTGCTTGCCCCGTTATGGTGATATCACTATACGCCGGGGCCGATACAGTTCTTGACTCGCTTCCCGGGCCGCTGGACTCAGTAGGACCTCTCACCCCGTCCAGATGAACCCTTGAATTATCTGGTGGTATCCTGTCAGCCAACCCAGACTTACTAGTACCTGCAGGTTGGATTAGTACGTCTTCTAGTACTATCCCACCGGAATCTCCTCTTACTACTGTCTCGTCCGGAGGGGCCCCCTTGGATTTATTTTCCGACGGGGGAACTGTTTTCCTTATCGGAGAATGCTGCAAAAGAGACATCTCTGGGATGTTTTCTAAGAACTTTTCGCGGAGTGCCCTGGTAAGTCTCTGGTTCTGCAGGATATTTTGAACCTTGAATAGTTTAGCGTCCAGTTCCGCCTCTTCTCGTCTTTTCATATGATTTTAACTTGTGAAAGCTCTCAACACTCCTATCGGAACGGTCTATATCACTAATCGTTATCTAACGGCCGACAAGGAATACCTACTTTCGGTTAAATACACAATTCCTATTAATTAATTCAACGCTATCTGCTTAACTAAGAATATAATTGAAACCTAAATACTAACGAAAACTTATTCATATAATTTTACTATCCTAATGAAAATATTTTTTTTTTTGTTTTTTGTTTTTTTTTTTTTTTTTTGTTTTTTTATTTACCTTACTATCTACTTATATACCTATACTATAACTCTACCTAAAACTAACAAAAAAATACTATTAAACTTACAAAAATAACTAACCTAAGACTTGCCCCTTAATCGTTGACGGTAACTTATCCCGATCTCGGCAAACGAATTTCTAACAATACTGAAAACAAAATTTAGATAAATGAATATAAAATTTAAATCTGCTTACAAAAAAAACAAAATCTGACTTAAACTATTAAGAACTAAAGAAATAAATTTCAAACAAAATGGACTGAAATATGTGTATAATATTATCGAAGCGCATATCCGGAGCAACAATTACTAACTTGGCTATAAATAATTTTGGAATTTGTACTCATTATTTAACTGAATATGAACAACAACGACGATTGTTTATATTTTTCTATCTGTTTTAAATGTTTCTGTATTTATTTTTTTTTTTCATTAAGAATGCGGGGGTGTTTCAAGCGGCTGTCTTCGGTAATTACCAGTCTTGTCGCATAAGTACGATTCAACCTTGATTCTCGCCATCAACTAAGTCTTTGCATTTACTCTAAGTTTACTATCTTACTCTTCCCAAAGTGTGGCTAAACATAAAACACGAGGAAATAAACAGGGACACCAAGTACGAACACAAAAACTCCACCCATTTGCTTCCACTGCCATATCCAGATCGCCTCGTCGCATTTGTTTGGGCTTTCTGATGAGCAATCCCCTCCAAGACTTACGAATTGATCTGAATCTGGAAGCTGAAACATCTGAGTTGACTTCTCCTACTATCCTCGAAGCCCGATCCAGGAGATCCTGTCGCAATTTCTTTGGTCCGTTGAAACCTTCCTAAGAAAGACTTACAGAAACTCTATCACCGATAACAAAGATAGTAGCATCCCACATTTTCGATGCCATCGCTTATCCCCTCCCACTATACCGTCGCAATTAAACGAGCCTTATTCCACGCAATCCGTTTAAGACATACGCTACGATGGGATTCCGTCCGCGATGTTACCGAAAATTGACTATAAAATGTTTCTTTATATTATTTGTTTCAACTCCAAGTAATTTCATCCCCAATCCCCAATCGTTCCGTCGCGAGTAAAAAGCCTTCTGTACAGCAATCTCTTTTACGACTTACGTCACCATTGGATGTTGCTTCCGAAATCACTCCGCGTTGATAGCATCTGAAAACAAAGGACTAAACAATAACACAACACGAATGGGCGCCATTTGAAATAAGGTAAAAGGTGTGGACGGGATTATGATGTGGGAAAAGAAGGGGATATTTGGATTGGTTAGGATCGGTAGGAGGTAGGATTTGGGTCGGACAATAGGTTTTGAAGAGAGGGGTTAGGGCAGGGAAAGAATGTCTGCTACGAAGGCGATGGCATGCTTGCGATGCTCAGCTCAGCTCGTCGGATGTAGGGGGGGATCTTGCCCCCGCAGCTAGACCTCACCTATTTCAAAAAAAACATAAAACATGCCAAAAACTAAATTCACTTAGCCACCACAAAACCACGACACACTTTGGGAAATCACTGCGGCTGTTGTTGCAGTTGGGCCTAGTCCCACCCAACCTGGAATTCGTACGGCCCTTTTCTTCGAATTCCCCTGACCTGAAAATGCCAAAGACTTAGAACGGCGGAAGAATCCTACTCATTTACCGGAAGGCCTCAGCCAACCTTACCGCACCCCCTGAGAATTAAATTACCAGGCCATTGAAATTCCTGAAAAGCTCAATCGACAAGAAAGATATTGTTTCGTTTCATCAACTTGGCGTGATTCACAGCTTTTATTTAAAATCAAAAAAACTTACAACTAACATTAAAAATGATAAGACATAAAACCAACAACCATTTGAAAAACACATTAGCGTTGGAAAATTTAATCTGTTGAATCAACAACACACTCAGAATGTTTTAATTTATCTTAGTACATGTATATATAACTGAAGTATTTAAGACACCGTTAATGATTGAACTGTTACAGGGAAATTGGGGAAAAGTGTCTAATTTGATTTAATTTATAACGGCCAACAGTTTGCGGCCTCTTCACTACCGAACCGGGGCTTAAGTTCCCGTTTCCAACCGGCACTTCGATGAATCCCACTTCCTTTTTACAAAGGGATTCTTATACCGCCTTTATTTTCTACCTACAGAGAGCTCTATGTGGGTAACTAATGACGGGCGAAATCTCGCGGACGTCTACGGGCTGTTTGGAGGAACCTAACTCACGGTAGACCAGCGTGATTATCAAACAAAAAAAAAGGTAGCCTTACTCAAGCTGTTTCTCAACACTTTTGCCCAAAAATTCAGGTATTCAATCACCAATGAATATGAACAAATATAATATAAATATGAAGCAATAAAGAAAAAAAAAACAAATTATATAAGTAAATCAGATTAATATCACGCCAAATATATGTAGGTAGGTATATGGTTCCGCTTGGTGCAAACGGGGCCAAGACAGCCGCGTTGTACTCCTTCCTGACGGCTCCACCGCTCCTGGCAGTATGAACCCACTGTCGATAATTCGAAGCAGATTAACGCTAGGTTACTTCCTGTAGGCTATTTGAATTTTAAAAGGTGAGGGTGATCATGAAGTCGCCAACAAGCGAATGTTGGTATAAAGCAGATACACTAGTATTTCCAACACTATGCACGCAAGTCGTCATAAAATTTTATATAATGAGGTAGATACTGTTTATATATATGTACCAATAATCACCACGGTGTTCACTTTACTTGCTAGTCCGGGTCTGGCACGGACTGGTAAACCCTTTTGACTGCCACTTAATTCAACGATGGGTGCTCCACACCGGACCTTTAGCACTGGTTCGTATCGTAGACACTCTGGGTACTAACACCAAAAAAACTAACGGCGGCGGCGGACCTTCTCCTGTCTCGTTGGCCACCCTCCAGATTCACCCTCACTATATATAAAAAAAACTTCTTAACACCGGCGGATGGATATTCAATTTTTCTAAATCTCACCCTTATAAGTTTTATTTTCTTATAGGTTTTCCAAAATCGATCAGCTCCTTTTACCTTTTTTTTTTTAAATATCGTCGCCTTTTAAGAATTGCTTCACTTTTCTTGAAATTACCCGCACTATCGACTAGTCACTTTAACGTCTTCTATTCAAATAACCCTAACGACCGTCGAGAAGAATCTGCCTTGCGGTTCCATCCGAGCTAACCGTGGCATAATCTCTTTGTTTCACGGAAACTCTGCTTTACTAACAAACGGCTACCTCGAATTCAACGGCTTATTAAAGTACATCTAAATGATGGCCCGTACCCTGGATAAAAAAGTAGTATCCACTACTATCCTATACCAAAACCTTTACAATATTATGCGCGAACCTTATTCCCCTAGCTTCCAATAAATTACCTACCTAGTTTCCTTTCACTTCCTCCTCTTAATTTTATTTGTAGTTTACTTTCCTTTTCCAATAAATTTTTATTTAACTTTCAATATGCCTACCTTTTTTAACCCTTTGAATACCTATCGGCCGACTCCTCTAATCAAATACCTGCATATATATCTGTTTCCATTGCTCTGTTGCTGTCATCTACTTAAGCCATTCGCTTTTTACATTCCGCCGGTCACAGGTAATTTATTCGTGCAAAACAAAAAAAAATATTTATCCAAACAAGAAGGAAAATATTTCAAAAATAATCTTGTTATACTCGCGAAATATATCAACACGCGAGTACCAATTCGCCACGTTGTTAAAAAAAATTCGGTCGAAAAACAAAAAACTAGAAACAAACATGTCGGAAACATGCGTTTGTTTGTTTAAATTCTTAATCATAGGCAGTGCTGGCAGAAAAAAAAGGTTGTCGGCTGCATCATACCTTGGCCAGTCCAACTATTGTTATACTACTGGTTGGTAACAAAAAGGATTTAGAAGAAGCTAGAGATGTGACATTCTTGGAAGCGAGTTCATTCGCACACAAAAAAAAGGAATTAATTTTCCTTGAGACCAGCGCGAAAACAGGCGAACATGTCGAAGAGGCCTTCTTTAAGTGCTCTAAAACGATTTGGCCAAAATCGAAACTGGGGAATTAGATCCCGAACGCATTGGAAGCGGTATTCCATAGGGTGGAGCAGCTCTAAGGAATCTCGAGAGCAGACAACGTAGCGTTAATAAACCAGATTGCGGATGTCGGTAATAAAGTAAATCCATTCGTATTTTTTTATTTTTCCTTTTTTAATACAAAAAAAAACTTCTACATTTATTATAAATTATAATTATATTTAAGGTGTTTGTCGCCTGCAAAAAAAAATCATTCCCTATGTAGATTTTATTCTCGACATTGTTCAATGCACTATATGAGATTTTTAATATCCCTTAACATCTATTTGGTTTAAAATCCCAAAATTATCTAGAACTTACTGGAATGTTTATTAACAAAAAAAAAGTACTCTCTCCAAGAGAAGCGTACGAATGTTTTTTGTAAATAAAACTTAATTTTCCTTGAGTAAAATGTTATCTTTAGAATAATAAAAAAAAACACAGGCCAAAGACGAGACAACCTCCCTTCGCCAACCACCCATCTGAATCGCAAACAATCGCGCGATTGTTCAAGAGCCCACCATCCAACTCGAACAATATTAAGGCTAGTCCTTGGGTAGCCGCAACACACTCCCTAAAGTTTAGCTCAATCTAGGACGGTTTAGCCTTCGACCATTGATCATAATCTTCGGGTTATATGTAATCATTAATATATTTTTATACATACATGATTATATAAAAAAAAATAATATATATTTATCTATACAAAAAAAAATGACAACAAGATTCCTCGTTGCTAGGTATTAGCTTCAATTTATTATTTTGTTTCGCTTTAAATTTATAAGTTACTTTCTTTTCAGGGGGTGCTGATGGTGACGTCATGATTCGGTGGACGTGATGAGCTGAGAACATGGTGAGTTCGCTTCCAAAGGGGGGTCAAAAATCGGCTACCGACTCCCAAGGTAGGGTGGGATAAGCCAGGCTGGTAACATCACAGCGCCCTCTAGTGGTATGGTCCGTCCGTTTAATGTATACTATGTTTAAAATTAACTGGTAGTTTATCAATATATAGAGGTGATCTATAATGGCATGATCTTCGTTAAAGTGATAATTGAGTTTGAGTTGTGTGAGCACGTTCCCACCCAATTCCGGCGAGCTCTAGCCGAGCATCCGCTAGCATGCCAAGCTCATTACAACTCAACAAAAATAACAAGAACTTTCTAGTAAACCTTCTCATACCTATTACAATATATGGAAATGTATGAGAGCTTACGGTATTCAGTGGCGTATGTAGCCAAAATGTGTAGCTATGGCTCATAGAAACCAAAACATTGGGACTCGGCTGAACAACGATGTTGTTGGGGAATTTAATTATAATGAATGAGACATTTTGTAAATAGGTGGTACCCACAGTACACATATTATTATATATATTATTAAATATGTGGACTGTAGGTAGTAACTACATAAAAACTAAATTTAATTTAAGATAATGCAATTTTTGAAAACTTCATCCTCATAAAAATGTATGTATTTGTAAAGTATTCTTAACGTAAATTAAAATAATATGTTGATGTAGGTATTAACGGAGGCAACCTTCCAAATTCTTTCAGTTGACGATGAAACAAACGCTGCAAGAAAATTTTAATTAAGCTAAATGAGTGTTTTTTAAATAATATATAATTAATCTTACTACCAGATGAAAATGAAGAAGTTTTGTTGAACTGGAGTGAGTTTACAAAAATTGTACGTCTCATGACTACCGGAATAGAGACGTATGTGTCTCTTTGGTTATTTTGTAGTATGTACATACAAAATTTGATGCTGGTTTATTGCTTCCATAAATCGAGTGATAGATGGAGTTGACTCAACTTTTATTTTATTTCACGTGAAGCTTCGTTAATATTTTTCAATTGGAGTTTCCTTGTATTCGACTTGGTTTTTCTTTTATAGCTTCACATGACTTTATAAATGCCCTTTCATTTACATAAATAAGTTAATAATAAACAAATTAAGAAAAATAAGAATCTATAATAGTTTGCCGTATTTGCTGGTCTTCCCTCAAAATGTTGTTATCGTTTTCAAATAAACTAGGTCCCATATTACTTTCGCGTTGATCGAAATCGATAGTTACTTCCGCTAGTTCAATATCAGATATATTAACAGTAACATTTGCTTTTGTAAGGACGTTATGTAGAACAACACAAGAATTTTACATTTTCCCGGCTTTAGCGGGGTCAAAACTAAGGATTCTCTGTGAAGATATCTAAATCGGCTTTTTAAAATTCCGATGCATCTTTCTGCAATGCACCTCGTTGTTTTATGAGCAATATTATACTTTTCCATTGCTCAATTAGATGTCATTCTACATGGTTTCATTAACCACGGCTATTGTGTAAATCCACCGTCTCCTAGCAGCCAAAAAATTCTTTTTCCTTCTGCATACTTTGTCTTGAAAAATTCTTGTACAGCTGAACGACGCCAAACGTAAGAAACATGCGATATCCCTGGAAACCGAGCATTCGGATTTCGAATTAAGTACTTTGCATCACAAACTAATAGTACATTTATAGAGTGGCCTTTTTTGCGGCAATAATACGCGTATTCAACATCACGCTTTGGTGCTATTATTCTAATGTGGGTTCCATCAATAAGACCCACAATCTCTGGGAAGTTTGCTACATTGAAGAACTGCGATTTAATTGTATTTTGTTCTTCTTCATTTGACAATGCAACATACTCGTGTGCGATTTCATTCAGTATGTCTGCCACTTCTAGGATACATCTTGATTGATACATCTTGTATTGATGTCTGAGACAAACAAGCCATAAAATCTTGGCCAACTGCTCTTTAGTAATTTCCTGTTGCAAGATACCGCAAAGCGCACAGGAATCGAATATGAACACTCAAGGCTGATGTTCACACATTTTATAAAATAATGTTTTATTCTGTCAAGAAATTCAAGAGAAGCTTGGGGAACCGGAACAATTCAATAAATTGCTCATCCATTAAATCCTCAAAGGGATTTCGGCTGTCTCTTAAGTTTCTTCTTATGGAAACAAATTTTCTCCTGTGGGAAAACGCATTTAGAAAATACTATACCATAATAAAGTTGATAATAAAAATGTATTACCGCTTTCGTTGTTTTACATATCTTCTTACCATTTCATTAAATGGGCCGCTCATTTTAAAATTTTAATTTAAATAAAATAACAAATCTCGTTCTTTTATAATTGCTAACAAAAACAACAGTAAAACCAAATCAAAATTGAATTTAGCTCAGTGGGCTTGCAAGAATTTAATAATTCAGCACATTCAAACTCACAGAGTTGCGGAATCATGTGACCAAGTAGCCGTGTACACGGCCTGTTAGTGTGAATTTAAATAAATGTGTACACGGCGAAAATCTCACTCTTGCCGAATTGGACCCATGTTCTTAAACTCAGGCGATAACTTTTCCTCACTTAACGCCTGTGAAAAAATGGGCTTCTGTCAGTTGAGGCGATACCCTAAATTTTTAGTTTGTTTGACTAGGATTTTCCAATGGAAGGCTATAAATTGAAAAAGTCATTTCAGCATATTAACAACAAAACAAACATTTTTTTTGTTTCTCGACTACTTTTATCGCTTCGAAAGTTACAGAACATGAGCCCAGGAGTGTCCAAAAATCGACTCCATAAGAGTACTATAGGTTTTATATACAATGCATGAATAGATGTGAAATCAAAATGGTTCTTAGCTAGTTAGGTAAACGTAATTTATGCCGTAATTTCCCAACTTTGTGTTAGTCATCTGTGGTGACCTGAACGCATGAACGAATGAGAACAAGATTATGACGCCTCCTTTTTCGTTTTATTTAGCTGACGTCAAATGTGAAACAAAATTTCTGACAGCAATAGAAATTGTTTTATTTTCCAATATGGATTATTTGATTCTTCGTGCGCCAATAATATAAACATAGATTTTTTGAATATTGTTGAATTAAATTTAGTTTATTTGCTTTTAAATTAATTGCGAAAAAATCAAGATAACAACTTCTGAAGATTTGTGCATTACATAAATGGAAAGTGTTTTTATGTTGTAATTTTATTGTATTTTCGTTTTTTGCATTTGGATAAGTCTTTAATTGTTGCAATATTTAGCCAAATAAAAATGATTACACCTTTCATTTTCGCTTTTTATTAAAATTCGTTTTTGTAATCTTACTTTACTTTAGATGGCGCTAACAATCCAGGATGGATCACGGCCTCAACCAGCAAACCTCTCCAACTAGCCCGGTCCCTAGCTAGCTGCCACCAGTTACGCACACCAAGTTGGTTGAGGTCGTTCACCACTTGATCGCGCCACCTAAGATAAGGCCATCCTCTGTCGCATTGTCCACCGGGGTTTTATACGTCGATGTGCATGCGCTCCACGTGACCTAGCCATCTCAGTCGCTGTATTTTTAGCTTTTTGACCAGGTTGATATCGCTGTAGAGCCCGTAAAGTTCGTCGTTAAATCTTCTTCTCCACTCACCACTGATGCACACTGGGCCAAACATAACTCGAAGAATCTTTCTCTCAAAGCAACCCAGCTGGTTTTCATCCGATTTTGTCAGTGTCCATGCCTCTGCCCCATACAGTATGACTGGGATAATTAAAGTTTTATATAGGGTCTCTTTGGTTCTTTGAGAGATAGCTTTACTACTCAAATGCTTTCTAAGCCCGAAGAAACAGCGAATTCCAAGTGTGATTCTTCGTTTGATCTCCGCACTGATATTGTTGTGCGATGTAATAGTGAATCCCAGGTAAATAAAGTCATTGACTACTTCGAAGTTATAAGCGCCAATCGTGACGTTTTGTCCCAGTCAATGGTGCTGGACTTCTCTTCTCGATGACAGCACATACTTAGTTTTCGTCTCGTTAACAGTCAAACCTATCTTCGCCGCTTCCGCTTCAATACATGCAAATTCTCCACTGACAGCTCGCTTTGTTCTGCCTATGATGTCAATGTCATCAGCATAACCAAGGAGTTGAACGGACTTTTGAAAAATTGTGCCTCTGGTGTTGACATTTGAGTTGCGCACAATTGCTCCACCACGACGTTAATGAGATTGCATGATAGCGCATCACCCTGTCTCAAACTTTTCTCGACATCAAAGTCGTCGGTGAAGTTCTTACCGACTCTGACGGAGCAGCGAGATTCCTTCATTGTCATTCTGCACAAGCGGACAAGTTTGGCAGGGATGCCGAGATGTGACAAGGCTCTGTGTAACTCGTCTCTATCAACGCTATCATAGGCGGTTTTAAAGTCGATGAAGAGATGGTGCGTATCGATTTGGAATTCTTGGGTTTTTTCCAGGATCTGCCGGAGTGTGAAAATATGATCGTTAGTCGATTTTCCTCGCCTAAAGCCACACTGATTAAATCCGATCAGGTTGTTGGTAATAGGTTCTAGGCGGATACACAAAATAGCCGACATAATTTTGTATGCGATGTTGAGGAGACTTATACCTCTGTAGTTGGCGCAGTTCAGAGCATCTCCTTTTTTGTGGATTGGGCACACTATGCCGAGCTTCCATTAATTGGGAATACTTTCCTCCGACCAGATTCTAGAAATGAGTTGGTGTATATTCCTGACCAAGTCATCTCCCGCTGCCTTAAACAGTTCAGCTGACAGGCCATGTGAACCCGCGGCCTTGTGCGACTTAAGTTTGTATATCGCCGTTCTTACTTCTTCTAGGTCAGGAGGACGGATATTTTGACCATCATCGTCCAAGTTGAATGGGTTGTTCTGCATAGCAACGGATGGTTGGCAGTCTTCGCCGCTTAGCAGCTTGGAAAAGTTTTCCTTCAAAATTCTCAGCACCGTCTGCGTACCATTTTTATCACGGCAAGATTATATTCTGGGCTGGAATCCTTGGGTACATCGTTTCACCCTTTGATAGAACTTTCGAGCGTTACCCCTGCTGTAGCATCCCTCAATAGACTCGACCGCTTGCTTTTCGTGCTCCCTCTTCTTCGTTCTTAGGAGTCAGTGGTCCTCTCTTCTTTTTTGCACATAGACCTCGCGGGCTGCTCTCTCAATAGTTCTGGTCCTAGCTTGCAGCATTGACTCATATGTTTTTGGTAATCGTGGCAGGTTATTATTTTGGAAATCGCGCAGCATTTAAAAATATGATTTGATTTAATTTTGCTACATTATGAGGTAAGTACCTATAAACAAGATCTCTACTAGTATCTGCAAAAATACTTGAAAACTCGTGTGATTTTAATTTTCTCTGATCACAATAGCAGAATCATCATTGCCCTTTAGGCTATCACAGTCTGCCATTCTCACAAAATTTCTGCTGCTCTGTCCAATAATATAAAGGAATCAGATTTGGAACCCATCAATGGAACCAGAAACTTTAAAATAAATGGCAAAAACAGCAAAGATGACAAACCTTGTTTCCATGGACGTGTGATCGACATGCTACAGTGCGTCCTTCCGGGAAAATATGAAAAGCTACAGTTCAAAACGTCTTTCGGAGCATATAACGTACACACAAACAAGTCTAGATTTGACAATTTATGATAACCAAGGATCAGTGGATCGACTAAAAAACTAAAAGGCTTTGACGCATGTTCCCAGATGTTGGGCTGTAATACAGGTAAAGTAGTTGTTAATTTTAAAGTCTATATATTTGTACCACACATTTAATTATTCTCAAGAAGCTGAGAAATATTTGTTTTTATTAACAGCACTTTTTGTGTGCGGTTTTTCCTCCAAAGTGTGAAACAATCAACAATCAAGACATGGTCTATCTACCTTCGCTTGAAATGTGCAAATTAACTCTCGAGCCATGTTGGATAGTCTATAACACGTCGTACTTTTCCGAATTTTTTAAATGTAATGAAACCCTATTCCCTTCCAAATGCAATATTGGAGTACGCGAAATGAAATTCATATTGAATCCCAACCAATCTACAGCCTTCATTTGATTTTTAAAGACACATATGTATATAGTATTCAGTGACGTACGCAAAAATTAGTAAAAGGGGAATAATAATAAGGTATAGAAATAAATGGATAATACATATAATTAAATGTTTTTAGATTGCTTAGAGTACCTATAATCGGAAGTAAAAAGTAACTATACATAAACAATGGCTTTTCCAATGATATTTTTAGGTCATTATATAGACCCCTGTTCTCTCATCCTAGGTCACTTACTATTGCAACTACGGTATACCCACATTCCACAGTTGTTTTTAAAATGTTTTTTTTTTTAATTGTGCATGTCATTTTGCAATCAAAGGAATAGAATATTGGCTGTTTCCATTAACTCACCAGTCCTGAAATCAATAAAAAAAAGGATTCAGATATAGTCTTCTAAATTTTAGAGCTTGATGAATTATCTTGCCTCTTAGCATTGCTACTTGTACGTAATTGGCTGGTAATAAGATTGTGTCTGTAGCCTTCTGGTAACAGTAAGACTTTTTTACCTTCATATCATCAAAGGACAAAACGCAAACCTTTTGACATTCATCCATATCGGTTGTTGTTTTAGTATTCTTGCAACAGGTTGTAAGATTCCAGGCAACAAATCGATTTTTTGAGCCTACCGGAGAAGAGTTCGCACTGATGGTAAAGGAAAATTCTTTTTCTTCAACAGCTTGTAACCTATTGAACTAGCAGAGTACAAAGTTATTGACCTAGCTATTTCAACTTCTGACCAACGTTGCTTTGTCTTATCAGCCGAACATAGCATTCGTATTTGGCCTTCAGTAAAAATGGTAATCAACTTTTCCTCAATATTATTTTTTCGCAGCATCTGTTCCCCTGCATTTGACTGGAGGCTCTTTATTTTATTATTGAACAAGATTTCATTAAGATTCAACCTGTTGCACTTTTCTTCTATTGTTTTCCTTTTTGAAAATTAAAAAGGTTTATTCCTGATTATACAAAATGTATTTATAATAATTATTTATTAGTACTAAAATCAACAATATCTATAATAAATAAAGCGGTAGTAATGAACAGTGGCCATGGTATGACGAGCTTTAACAGATGTATGACCATCGCCTTTGTGGTGCAACAGCTTTGTCAGGACAAAGACTTCAACAGCGACTTCATCAGTAATCCTGTCGTTGGATTAATTGTCGGACTTAGTCGCATCTGATTGAACAACGGAATAACGAAGAAAATTAAATTTCTGATCATCAGCTTGATGTGTCATCACATAATCAACTGGACTCAACAAGTCCATTTGAACAAAGAGAGTGTTCACTGTCGATTCCTGTTATGATAATGACTTTCTCTTTGTTGATGTGACAACATTAGGGTAGAGATATTCCTGGTGAATATTTGGGGTGCAAATATAACTTACATAGCAAATGGTAAAATTGTGGGGAAAATAGGAAAATATTATAAGAAAAATAAAAAAAAATAAAAGAACAATAAAGAAACGAAATTTTAAAAACAATAACTTAAGACAAAAACAACTAAATGAAAAAAAATAAGGCGCAAAATCTTAAACAGACTGATGTAAAAGGCTTAGCATGATACTACTTAACAGTTTGCTAATACCTTACTAATATTTTCCTAATTTTAAACACATTTTAACTAGCACCATACTAAATCTATTTTCTTAATATACGTCTAAAATAGTGCAAAAAATTAAGCGAACATAACTTTTTGACGTTTGTAAATACAAAGTGGCATATGGACTTAGTACGATACTAAAAAATTAAAGTAGCCATTTTGTGATTTTAACTTTAGTAAAATGGTATGAAAATAGTACCATACTAAACAGGTTTAAAATAAGCAAAATCCCCTTTTTAGCCTAGTATCATACTAAAAATGATTAAACATATTACTAAATCGACAAAAAATGTGCGCCTATATCAACAAAAGAAGGTGAACAAATTTAAACTACATTTAAAAAGAGATTTTTGACCATCGAACTATCCAATAGAAAGAGAAATTTTTTAACCATTTTCAAAAATAAATGAAGATAATTTAGTTTTCTTATATCAAATAGTAATTTATTTTAGAGTTTGGGTGCTGATGCAGCAAAAAAAATTGAAAATTACGTTTAATTACATTCTGAGTACATGTATTCGAATTTCTTAATCTTGGACTGTATCCGCAGTTTTGTTGCCCCAACTTGTTATACCATATTGAAGTTTTGAAGCAAATAGATCAAAGTATATTTTTGTTAAAAAAGGTTTTTTGAGAAACATTTTGAGTGTCAATCACATCATTTATTTTTTTTTAAATTTGCAGTATGCAACTTCAAGTTTAAGTTTTGATCAATAAATGCTCCTAAGTATTTATAATTATTAACAAACTGAATATTAAAACAAGTGTTTGAACACGGATTGTCTTGTAAGAAGCTGGGTCTACCACAGAAGTGAGTGCCTAGACTAAATTTGTTACATGTCGCGGAATGAAACAGCATATTACAGTCAATAAAAGGTGATGTTTCTTTAAGAATGCAGGACATACATTTTGTTTTTTTTCACTCATTATGAGTTCATGTCTGGCAAACCATTGTCTTAAAACATAAAGATCCTGTTGTAATTTGGACGTCGATTGTAATAAGGAATTACTCGTAAAAGTCAAAGCCATGTCTTCAGCGAATGCAGTTATACTGCTTTTAAAAGATTGTTTAAATATAGAATTAGCATACACGGAGAATAAAAAGTTTGTCCAAAAGTAACTTATGATTGACAATGTCAAATGCTTTAATCATTTCGATAAACAGCGCTAAAGCACATTTTTTTATATTTAACCGTTCACTTTACTTCACAAGAAAACTTTAATGTTGCATCCTCAGAACATTTACCTTTTTAACACACTATTAGAACTGGCCGAAGAGCGCTTATAGCAAGCTCCGTCTTCCGACCAATGGTTTGCCAACACAGAAAACTATGTTATACCACCGGCTCATCAGTTAGTGCAGTGTTAGTTGTTAGTAGGCAAACTCTATTACAAATAACACTTACACAAGCACAAAATGAAAATATAAACAAATAATATTACGTCAAAAACAAGAACAAAATATGACACAAGAACATTTAGGAGTGTGGAGCACTGGTTTTGAATAAATTTTTTAATTTAATTTTACTGATATTGAAATCAAAAATGTTTGAATTCCAATTTAAAAGTCTGCCCATACGTGTCAAGGGCTCATGCATCCCATAGTTGGTCCTATGTGTTGGGACTTTAATCAAGTCGAGGGAACGAGATTATAACCTCCTCCCCGATAATTAAAAAAAATGAACCTAGTAGGTCTGGTGCATCTGTGACGCCAGTTATTATTTAGTGGAAGAAAACCAAATCATTGTTAGTTCTTCTCTGTGCAAGTGTTTGCGTTTGCAGAATAGATAAACGTTGGTCATAAGGGAGGGCATTAGAAGGATCACTCCACTGAAGCCCTTTCAATGCTAAACGAGTAAAGTTTCTTTGAACAGATTCTAATCTCTCAATATGAATATCGTAAAAAGGACTCCAAACCTGCGATGCATACTCAAAATGGAGACGAACCAAGCAGTTGTGTAAAGCAGGGGTAACATTGGGATCAACAAATTTTTTGGACCAACGCTTCATAAAACCTAACATTGAATTGGTTTTATTAACGATGATATTAATATGGGCAGAAAAGTCTAAATTGGGGGCAAGGAGAACTCCAAGGTCCCTTACAGTTATAACACGAGTTAAATGTGCCGTAAGATAACATAGTCATGAGAAGAAAGAGAACTTTTTTTTTGAAAATGTCATTGTTTGACATTTTTTCAGGTTAAGATTCAAACTGTTCCCCACAAGGAAAAGTGGTAAATATCCTCTTGCAATAGAGTTCGATCCTTTGGAGATAATATTTTTTAAAAATCTTCATATCGACTACAAAGATAAGAATTTCGCAATTGCACCTGATTTGGCAATAAAAGGTCCTGAGTAAGAATTTCTGAATTTGACTTGATATAACCTATCTTAAAGATACGAAAATATCCACTTGATGAAAGATAGAGGCAACCCGTACGAATTAAGTTTAAACTTGATAATCTCATGAGATTAATTGATCAAAAGCTTTCGAAAATCTGTGTATACACAATCAACTTCTTGTGCACTTTCTAAGGAGTTTAAACACTTATTCAAAAATACAACTAGATTAGCAACAGTAGAACGCTTCTGCATAAAACCATGTTGTTGGTTGCAGATAATATTTTTACATATAAATGTCGAACTATCACATACAACTTGTTCGAACAATTTTGGAATGCAAGAAAGTTTAGAAATTGGAAATACAAATTGAAAACCACCTGCAGAAAATATACGAGAACTACTACAGTAGTAGTATATTTTCTCTATGACATAGACTATAATAATTAATGCAATTTCCATTTATTTGATAACCAAGTATATTATAATCTGGAAGTTCAATGCCGTACAACAAAATCTCTCTTCAAAAGATAAAATCTGCTGCTAAATGTATGGCTTCAAAGTGTGATAAAAAAGAATACAAATTTTTCTTCATACTAGGAATATTTTGATGAATTATTAAAGGTGACACGTTTTTAATACAACTAACATTATAATTTTTTGCATATTAAGAACTTAGTACACATTATCTTAAATCAAATTGTCAAAAATTCAAGTCATCAGAGTAACTCACTCTGACGAGACTATCTCTTTTACTTTTGCACAAACAAATTATATTGTTTCTCATCCATAAAAACATATAATTTTTTGTCATCTTCACTTTCTTAGCTGCATTATAGAGTTCACGTATATGAGAGGTCCTGCTGTTGTTGATGTAGATATTTGTACCATCATCATCATCTCCAAATATTTTTTTGTTAATGCTGCTCCCATCTTTTGTTTCATCTTAATGATAATTTGTTTGGTATCGCGACGGGTCGAACAACTAAGATGTAAGCAGTCGATGGCGAGTGGACTTAATTAGTTTAGTCCACTTTTACGTACAAAAATATTTTATTTTCCGTAATTATTAACGCTACTTCCCGTAGAACCACTTTTCATATTTTCGACTTTCTCACTTTTTGATGAACCGGATAAAATTATTTTTTTATGCAAATGTTCTCTAGAAGTGAATAAATACTCAAATTTAAAAAAAAAATTGTATTTTTTTTTATTTTTAAAAAAAGTATTAAATTTTTCAAAATAGCTCTTAATGGCCTTTAGTCAACAATATTTGCGTTTCATCCCTGCAAGCTCACTTGGACTCATCAGTTGGTTAGTGAGCGCCTTACCAATACGCAATTTTTGTTAAGTTCAGTTCAACTTACTTGCATTTTTTGACAAAAAAGCAATGTGAACTATATCCAACAAGATTAAAATTTTAATCATTAAAATTGGAAGATTTTGTCCTTGGCCAGACATAGTTAATAAGAAGCTGTTTTTTTTTGTAAAATACAATTCTATGTACTACTGAAATTACTCAGCCAAGTAGAAGATTTAGCATTATATTTAATTAGACTTGTTGAATTATTGATTCAAAATAGCTTTTAACGGCCTTTAGTAAGTTGAACTGAATTTAACAAGAATTGCGTATTGGTAAGGCGCTCACTAACCAACTGATGAGTCCTAGTGAGATTGCCGGGATGAAACGCAAATCTTGTGGACTAAAGGCCGTTAAAAACTATTTTGAATCAATAATTCATCAAGTCCAATTAAATATAATGCTAAGTCTTCTACTTGGCAGACTAATTTTAGTAGTATATAGAATTGTATAATACAAAAAAAAAACACCTTCTTACTAACTATGTCTGGCCAAGGACAAAATCTTCCAATTTTAATGATTAAAATTTTAATCTTGTTGGATATAGTTCACATTGCTTTCTTGTCAAAAAATGCAAGTAAGTTGAACTGAACTTAACAAAAATTGCGTATTGGTAAGCGCTCAATAACCAACTGATGAGTCCAAGTGAGATTGCCGGGATGAAACGCAAATTTTGTAGACTAAAGGCCGTTAAAAGCTATTTTGAATCAATAATGCAACAAGTCCAATTAAATATAATGCTAAGTCTTCTACTTGGCTGAGTAATTTCAGTATTATTTAGAATTGTATTATACCACAGAAGTGAGTGCCTAGACTAAATTTGTTACATGTCGCGGAATGAAACAGCATATTACAGTCAATAAAAGGTGATGTTTCTTTAAGAATGCAGGACATAAATTTTGTTTTTTTTTTCACTCATTATGAGTTCATGTCTGGCAAACCATTGTCTTAAAACATAAAGATCCTGTTGTAATTTGGACGTCGATTCTAATAAGGAATTACTCGTAAAAGTCAAAGCCATGTCCTCAGCGAATGCAGTTATACTGCTTTTAAAAGATTGTTTAAATATAGAATTAGCATACACGGAGAATAAAAAGTTTGTCCAAAAGTAACTTATGATTGACAATGTCAAATGCTTTAATCATGTCGATAAACAGCGCTAAAGCACATTTTTTTATATTTAACCATTCACTTTACTTCACAAGAAAACTTTAATGTTGCATCCTCAGAGCATTTACCTTTTTAACACACTATTAGAACTGGCCGAAGAGCGCTTATAGCAAGCTCCGTCTTCCGACCAATGGTTTGCCAACACAGAAAACTGTGTTATACCACCGGCTCATCAGTTAGTGCAGTGTTAGTTGTTAGTACGCAAACTCTATTACAAATAACACTTACACAAGCACAAAATGAAAATATAAACAAATAATATTACGTCAAAAACAAGAACAAAATATGACACAAAAACATTTAGGAGTGTGGAGCACTGGTTTTGAATAAATTTTTTAATTTAATTTTACTGATATTGAAATCAAAAATGTTTGAATTCCAATTTAAAAGTCTGCCCATACGTGTCAAGGGCTCATGCATCCCATAGTTGGTCCTATGTGTTGGGACTTTAATCAAGTCGAGGGAACGAGATTATAACCTCCTCCCCGATAATTAAAAAAAATGAACCTAGTAGGTCTGGTGCATCTGTGACGCCAGTTATTATTTAGTGGAAGAAAACCAAATCATTGTTAGTTCTTCTCTGTGCAAGTGTTTGCGTTTGCAGAATAGATAAACGCTGGTCATAAGGGAGGGCATTAGAAGGATCACTCCACTGAAGCCCTTTCAATGCTAAACGAGTAAAGTTTCTTTGAACAGATTCTAATCTCTCAATATGAATATCGTAAAAAGGAGTCCAAACCTGCGATGCATACTCAAAATGGAGACGAACCAAGCAGTTGTGTAAAGCAGGGGTAACATTGGGATCAACAAATTTTTTGGACCAACGCTTCATAAAACCTAACATTGAATTGGTTTTATTAACGATGATATTAATATGGGCAGAAAAGTCTAAATTGGGCGCAAGGAGAACTCCAAGGTCCCTTATAGTTATAACACGAGTTAAATGTGCCGTAAGATAACATAGTCATGAGAAGAAAGAGAACTTTTTTTTTTGAAAATGTCATTGTTTGACATTTTGTCAGGTTAAGATTCAAACTGTTCCCCACAAGAAAAAGTGGTAAATATCCTCTTGCAATAGAGTTCGATCCTTTGGAGATAATATTTTTTTAAAATCTTCATATCGACTGCAAAGATAAGAATTTCGCAATTGCACCTGATTTGGCAATAAGGGGTCCTGAGTAAGAATTTCTGAATTTGACTTGATATAACCTATCTTAAAGATACGAAAATATCCACTTGATGAAGATAGAGATTAATTGATCAAAAGTTTTCGAAAATCTGTGTGTACACAATCAACTTCTTGTGCACTTTCTAAGGAGTTTAAACACTTATTCAAAAATACAACTAGATTAGCAACAGTAGAACGCTTCTGCATAAAAATGTTGTTGGTTGCAGATAATATTTTTACATATAAATGTCGAACTATCACATACAACTTGTTCGAACAATTTTGGAATGCAAGAAAGTTTAGAAATTGGAAATACAAATTGAAAACCACCTGCAGAAAATATACGAGTACTACTACAGTAGTAGTATATTTTCTCTATGACATAGACTATAAGAATTATTGCAATTTCCATTTATTTGATAACCAAGTATATTATAATCTGGAAGTTCAATGCCGTACAACCAAATCTCTCTTCAAAAGATAAAATCTGCTGCTAAATGTATGGCTTCAAAGTGTGATAAAAAAGAATAAAAATTTTTCTTCATACTAGGAATATTTTGATGAATTATTAAAGGTGACACGTTTTTAATACAACTAACATTATAATTGTTTGCATATTAAGAACTTAGTACACATTATCTTAAATCAAATTGTCAAAAATTCAAGTCATCAAAGTAACTCACTCTGACGAGACTATCTCTTTTACTTTTGCACAAACAAATTATATTGTTTCTCATCCATAAAAACATATAATTTTTTGTCATCTTAACTTTCTTAGCTGCATTATAGAGTTCAAATATATGAGAGGTCCTGCTGTTGTTGATGTAGATATTTGTACCATCATCATCATCTCCAAATATTTTTGTTGTTAATGCTGCTCCCATCTTTTGTTTCATCTTAATGATAATTTGTTTGGTATCGCGACGGGTCGAACAACTAAGATGTAAGCAGTCGATGGCGAGTGGACTTAATTAGTTTAGTCCACTTTTACGTACAAAAATATTTTATTTTCCGTAATTATTAACGCTACTTCCCGTAGAACCACTTTTCATATTTTCGACTTTCTCACTTTTTGATGAACCGGATAAAATTATTTTTTTATGCAAATGTTCTCTAGAAGTGAATAAATACTCAAATTTAAAAAAAAAATTGTATTTTTTTTTATTTTTAAAAAAAGTATTAAATTTTTCAAAATAGCTCTTAATGGCCTTTAGTCAACAAAATTTGCGTTTCATCCCTGCAAGCTCACTTGGACTCATCAGTTGGTTAGTGAGCGCCTTACCAATACGCAATTTTTGTTAAGTTCAGTTCAACTTACTTGCATTTTTTGACAAAAAAGCAATGTGAACTATATCCAACAAGATTAAAATTTTAATCATTAAAATTGGAAGATTTTGTCCTTGGCCAGACATAGTTAATAAGAAGGTGTTTTTTTTTGTAAAATACAATTCTATGTACTACTGAAATTACTCAGCCAAGTAGAAGACTTAGCATTATATTTAATTAGACTTGTTGAATTATTGATTCAAAATAGCTTTTAACGGCCTTTAGTAAGTTGAACTGAATTTAACAAGAATTGCGTATTGGTAAGGCGCTCACTAACCAACTGATGAGTCCAAGTGAGATTGCCGGGATGAAACGCAAATTTTGTGGACTAAAGGCCGTTAAAAACTATTTTGAATCAATAATTCATCAAGTCCAATTAAATATAATGCTAAGTCTTCTACTTGGCAGACTAATTTTAGTAGTATATAGAATTGTATAATACAAAAAAAAAACACCTTCTTACTAACTATGTCTGGCCAAGGACAGAATCTTCCAATTTTAATGATTAAAATTTTAATCTTGTTGGATATAGTTCACATTGCTTTTTTGTCAAAAAATGCAAGTAAGTTGAACTGAACTTAACAAAAATTGCGTATTGGTAAGCGCTCAATAACCAACTGATGAGTCGAAGTGAGATTGCCTGGATGAAACGCAAATTTTGTGGACTAAAGGCCGTTAAAAGCTATTTTGAATCAATAATTCAACAAGTCCAATTAAATATAATGCTAAGTCTTCTACTTGGCTGAGTAATTTCAGTATTATTTAGAATTGTATTATACAAAAAAAAAACACCTTCTTATTAATTATGTCTGGCCAAGGACAAAATCTTCAAATTTTAATGATTAAAGTTTTAATCTTGTTGGATTGCTTTTTATCAAAAAATGCAAGTAAGTTGAACTGAACTTAACAAAAATTGCGTTTTGGTAAGGCGCTCACTAACCAACTGATGATTTTTTGGACTAAAGGCCGTTAAAAGCTATTTTGAATCAATAATTCAACAAGTGCAATTAAATATAATGATAAGTCTTCTACTTGGCTGAGTAATTTCAGTAGTATATAGAATTGTATTATACAAAAAAAACACCTTCGTATTAAATTTTTGTTTTTGAAAGATCGATTTTTCAAAAACCAGTCACTGAAATTTTTAATTTTTTTTTAAATTAAAATTGTATGTGTATGGTAATAATTATTTTAAAAAGGCATTTCAATTTTTTTCTCAAAAATGTTTTTAAAATTTTATACATACAAGACTATTTTTTTAAAAAAACCTGTCCGACAATTTTTGAATTTTTTTAACTATTCGTATTTGTCTATTAATTTTTAACTTAACAAAAATCTCTAATTAGTTTCATGGTTACTAATAAAAAAAATTTTAAATCGAAAAAATCGTTTAAAAAAAATAATTTTAATCGTCGAATAATGAAAAGTAGATCTATGCGAATTAGGTACCTTATCTACATACTTACCGTTAATAAGAACGCAAGAAAAATGTATTTAGGCAAATATAAACTGCACTAAACACTCTCAGTTTTTATTAAAATGTTTAGATCCGGTTTTGGTATATGAAATTTTTTAGTGTTTTTGTGAAAATTTTGGATTGCCAGGTGCGTTTTTTAATGTTTAAAATAAATGAAAACAACTTGCCGGCATTATATCCACTTTTTTCCTAGTCTTCGCTTTCATCATCGTAATGTCAAGATTGATCAAAATCTCAAGCTTCATTTTTTTACTGATCCAAAACTTGCAATATAACTAACTAACTACCTACATAATTTATACAATGTAGGTAGGTAGTAGGTAACAACTTTTTAAATACTCAATATTGTGTCTTTCTGAATAGGAAAAATAATAATATAACTGACGGCAATGCCATAGCGATAAAATTCATCAAAAATTATAAACATTATATCAAAAACGAAAACGAAACAATAAATGAATTCCTTACTTACTTATTCCTTACTTACTTAATAATCTAACTAGCTATGTAACTACATATATATATATATATATATATATAATCGAAAAAACCTTTCGTATTGACATATTTTCATAAGAAATAATTTTTTGCTACCTGTCTTACTTCTAGACCTTGATAAAATTAAAACTGTAGCATTGAAATGAATTGTTAGAATTAGTTCAGGGAATTTTTAGGGATGTTACCTTTTTCTGATGAGTTAATTTCGAGCCAATTTGTACAAACTAACTTAATTTAGAGCCAATTTGTATAAAAAAATATTTTAGACAATCACCTAAGACACTTAAAAGGTACCTACCTAGATAGGTTAAGTAACATACGTACCGTACCTATACCAAGTATGAAGCAAATCAATTCAGCCGTTTAGGATGTAGAGCGTTGTACAGACAGTCAGACGGAATTGCGGGACACACTCTTTTGGTGTTCTTCATCATCGTATTGTCAAGTTTGATTAAAATCTCAAGTTTTTTTTCCAAATGCAAAACTTGCCACATACCTAGTAGGTACCTACGCACATGATCGCAAGTAAAAACATACGAATTGCAACCTTCCTACCTACTATTCCGACTTATACCGCATACCTACATAGATATGGTGAATTACTGCAACGTATCATGTAGCTTATAAATAGCGAATAGTAAATAAATAAACTATTATGTCTACTGACATTCGTCCTTGAACTTGAATCAAGAAATCTATTCCTAAAAAACATTTAATATATCTTTTTTAAGAATAGGTTGCTTGTTTCAAGGTTATATACAAAAAATATTTTTTTGCCAACAATGCAAAGATGAAAAAAATTGTAGGTAAAAAATAACCTACACTCATACATTGTATATATAATCTATAGTACTATCATGTAACACAAAAACTTCTTTCTTGTAAATTGCCTTAGGGGTCGCTAGTATCGCTGTTCCCCCTTAGCAGAAATTAGTTTGTTGACGAGGGCAGAGGAAGAAATGGGGGCAAAGGAGAGATGAGGTAGTTTAATTTCGTTTTCGAATACAATTACGAGTATAAAAGAGTTTCTTTTCTTTTTTGTCATCACATGTTTTATTTTTTTATCTTTATAAGGATGAGGCAAAGAGGAAAACAAAGTTGAACGTTCATATATACGAAAATATTTGAATGTGTTAGGTTTCTCGTTGGATTTGTGGCTATTTTATTAAATTTGCCATGATAATACTCCTATCTCATATATGTAGATTCTGAATATGAGAATTACGTTTCTACAATGCTACTTACGTACTAAACAGTACTCATACTTTTGGTATTGGATTGTTTAGGTGGGTTGTATGTACATATGTATATACAATGGTTTGGATTTTCGTTTATTTCAATATTGTAGGTAGGATTTGGATTTTGTGATTTTGATTTGGTGATATTTTAGAAATTATTTTAGGTGTTTTTTTTGTTTAACTAATTAATAAATTTATATTAAACGTATCTAGGTAGGTACATATATTACAATTTATTAGAAAATAAAAATAAACAAAATAAAAATAAAGTCCTTGATGACTTTGAATGAAAAATGAAAAAAGTAGACCAGCACTACTAGATCAGAGGAATCTGATGATCGACCTTGGTAGGTCATGAAATAGCTATAATCCCAGCCAAAAATAATTGAGAAAAAACTTGGTGGTAGCACACTAAAGTTGTTGTTGGGCATTCAAAGTCATCAAATTACACGAAAAATGGCTTTAAAAAGCAATTATGTAATCATACAAAAACTGAATATAATACAAATAAAAATGACCAGTGTCAAAATCTTTCACATAAAAAATCCCCCTCCTTATATGAACAACAAAAAATGTTGGCTTATAAACGAGTAAGGAGAAAATAAGAAAGAACCCGAATAAACAACAACAAACTTGTGTGGCTAATAAAAGCGCTAGTCGTTTCAATGCAATTGATAAACGGAAAAAACTTGCATTAGGTTGGATCTGATCATGTGGGCTCGGTGGCGTGATGCGAAGTGAGTTGGCTACTAAGCTGTTGGTCATGGTTCAATACACGATGAAGGCACAAGAAGTTTTTCAATTAAAATGAAAAAAGTAGACCAGCACCACTAGAGCAAAGGAATCTGATGATCGACCTTGGCATTTCATGAAATAGCTCTAATTCCAGCCAAAAATAATTGAGAAAAAACTTGGTGGTAGCAGACTCAAGTTATTGTTTGGCATTCAAAGTCATCAAGTTACACGAAAAATGGCTTAAAAAAGCAAGTATGTAATCATACAAAAACTGAATATAAATTCCTTATTTTTACTTGTGATATAGGTATTTAGGTGCATTTGGTATGTAGGTAGGTATGTATTGAGGTACCCACAAGTAAAACTTATTCTTTTATAAAGATTTAAGATTAAAATGATAACTGATCAAACTCAGTATTACAGTGATAGAAACTGAAGCGTTTTTTCTTAACTTGACAGGTAGATATACATATATAAGTAGTTCATCATTATAAAAATCGAATGTTAGAAAAAAGCGAATAGTGATTGATTTTAATACATTGAGCGAATATTCTACTAAACCATTGTAGATTTATATAATCTATTATTCTATCATTGTATATATAATCTATTATTCTATATTATTATTATATTTATTATATATACAATGATTGAACTACCTATTGTTCTTAGTTATATTGGTCGAAAATCCAACTCGATTTTTTTAAAATAAAATATTCAAATTTACATATAAAAATTAGTTGAATAAAATACTTTAGCTTTCCGTGTAATTGAACATTAATACCTATAAGATCATGTTAATTTGCTTTTAGACGCAATTTAATTTAAATTGTTGATCTTATAATTTGAAAAAAAATATATATATATATATATGTATATATGTATATATATTAACATAAGATGATTTAGTTTTAAATACCTATAGGTACAAAGGTTGAAATAAATTAATTTTAACGACATTTTCCAATACCTATGATTTTACAAATTAAATGTGTGTGGGGGACTTATTAGGAGTGTACATTGCAATACATTACATACATTCGCACAAAAGTTCAAAATCAAATTTCTGAGTTACTAGCATTCAAAAGATAAATAGTTTATTTTAAATACAATTCTGAGTAGGTACCTAATTAGGTCATGTTGCGGTATGTAATAATATTGAAATTTGAATATTGGATTTAAAAATATAATAGTGAATTCAAACAAACCGTTACGAAGCGGTACCATACTATTATTTTCTTTGTAAAATGTATTATCAAAATGAAAATTATGTGCTCTCAAAACAACACCATGTCCATGGATAACTCCAAAGTTTTGATTTAAAAAAATGTTGGTTATGTCATTTTGACCAAACATTTTAAGATCTTTGTATAAATAGAATTATTAAATAAAATTTAAAATAAAAATACTGTAAGGTATAGTACATACTTACTTATGTTTATTATTCTTCAAAAAAACAAACCGTCATCAGCATCCATCACACATATTTTACAAAATACTTACCAATGTCAAAAGGGTATCTTTAATCAACTTATCACCAACTTATTTTATCCGCAAAAATAACGATAAATGTAATGCAACCGATATAAAAACCTTACCTGTCATGAAATCGTTTGTATGGATTCTGATGAGAAAAATTATGCGTAAATTGTTATAGTTATGTATGTTCTACATTTTGGTCAGACAAAAATTAAACATAAAATGTTAGTTAATTTGAAAGTAAGGTAATAAACAGATGATAACATTTTTTTTTGTTTTATTTTCGCAAGCAAAAATGTAGATGCATACAAACCATAGAACTATTTGTTTTCAATTTTCGAAAATAGAAACATTTTGGACCAACATATTTTTTTGCATTTTTGAAAAAAAAAATATTTTTTTAATTGGTGCCCCATTGACCTCCTTTCCAGAACCAGATATTGCTGATGTTCCAATACATCGAATTTCAAGATTTCGTCGTCTCCAGCAACTACAACAAATATTCTGGAAACGGTGGTCACCCGAACATTTGCATTTACTCCAGCAGCGTTACAAATGGGAATCTAAGGGTACCAGTATAAAACCAGGTGTCCTAGTTCTTGTCCAAGATGATAATCTGCCGCCCTACCAATGGACACTCGCACGAGTTACTCAGACGTTCCCTGGGTCAGATGGTGTTCATCGTATTGTCCAAGTTAGAACCCAATCTGGTTCCTTCTGACGAGCAACAGTGAAATTATGCCCTCTACGGTTAGATGAATTTAAGTACACTTAATGTACTACAAAGAGGCCGATATGTTAAGTCTTCATCTTATTGAGTTATTTTCTATATATTAATAATTTGTATTTGTCAATTTTTTTATTCCTCAATCTGTAACCCTTACTACTCCTAATAGTATTTTTGAATTAAATCTTTTTATACTACTATACTTATTAGTACTAAATATAAAGCTACTACTAACTAGTCAACACTGACATTTTTCTAAACCCCTTCTGGGCATTATCTTAACTGTTAACTAAAATGAAATGATAAATTAAAAGCATTCTTCGTAAAGACATCATTCAAACCAGAAGTTTTTAATTTATTGGGAAGCAAATTTTTTCTCGAAGTAGTTTCGCGTTATCGAAACTAACAACAATCTTCCAAAAAGTTTTAAAAGTAAAAACAGATTTGTTTATTTTAACAAAAAGTTTAGTGTTTTATTAACCAAAATAGTAATATTATTATATAATTTTTGTTTTATTTTGTTTGGTGTGTATATAATATGTACTGATATATTTTTTACATTTTTAAAATTTAATATAATTATTCCACAAGCCAGACTTGAACTTTGAAAAAGAAAAAAAGCATTACTGGATTGCTGCTTTTTGCTCAAACAAAAAGCTGAAGATGGATTCCTACAACGTAAGCCATCTTGCAGTAGGTACACATGAAAGGATTATCCTGCTGGAAAAAGAGAAAGTTTGCTATTAAATGTTTTGTAGTATATTTATTATGGAGAAATGCTTTAATCAATTGAAATATTTTGTGACCTATAGTCCAAAATGCGTTTCGCCCGGGCACGATAGTTGGGCTCGTCAGTTAGATGCCATCGTACCTTTCTAGGACCCAATATTTTTGGTCGATATCTACCGACTCTAATACAATTTGCAGCATATATAAACTGCAAATTATATTTTCCTAGAGCCCAATTATCGTGCCCGGGCGAAACGCATTTTGGACTATAGGTCCCAAAATATTTCAATTGGCTTTAATCACAGTCCACAAAAACAAAAACAAAAATAATATGTAAATATTGTTTGAGTTTTCTTCGAATTTAATTACTGGCCAGACCAAGGGTATAAAATCAATACATATTTCTAGGTGCATGAATTTAACCAAATTCCCCTAGAAAAATATAATTTGCAGTGTATATAAGCTGCAAATTCTATTAGAGTCGGTACGCATCGACCAAAAATATTGCGTCTTAGAAAGGTACGATAGCATCTAACTGATGAGCCCAATTATCGTGCCCGGGCGAAACGCATTTTGGTCTATAGGTCACAAAATATTTCAATTGGCTTTAATCCACACACTCCACACAAACAAAAATAATATGTAGATATTGTTTGTGCGTTTTCTTCGAATATGAAATTTTTTAATATTATATAATTAAATTAAAATATAATTAGCTAGGTATGTATGAGCTTTATTTTTGTTATTAGTTATTAGGTATCCGTATTCTTATTTTTCTTTGAATGCTACTACATCAGCTGGATGCGAAAGGTCGTTGGTTTTTGCGACCTGAGCGAAGATAATGTTACAATTATAAATAATTTAACTTATAGGTAGGTAGTTACCTAATCTTATTAGATTTATAATAGGTACATACCTACCTACTAATAACTTACATACGTATACCATATCATGGATTTAATTTAAATCTAAATGATTTAAATATTTTCATATGTAGGTATATATATGTAGACAATATACATATTGTAATATAAACATTTTAAGTGTATTTAGTTCAAGTTCAAGGACACACGAAGAAATAACCTCTTTTTTGCTCGGTAGGTAGGTATGTCGAGTAGAACATGAACTTGAAAAAGCTACGCTGAGTGGCGCGGCGACGGCCGACAGCTAGTTGTTGATTTTTTTCTTGCAAAATCAAAATTTTTTTTAAACACTTTTCACTATAAATTTATACACTTTACACAAATTTAATATTTTTAAGTGAACTATGTAGGTACCTACTCGTATATACTTAATGTAGGTACTTACATTAAGTGTATTTTTTGTGCCCTTAATCTTAGCTTAGAAATAGTTGTCATGTAAAATATAATTTCTAGGTATGTAGGTAACATTTTTTTAACCTAACACCAAACACTAAGGGCACACAAAACACCTAATATTGCACTACCTAGGTACATATATACGTTTTTAAAGTATTTTTGGTAATAATCTGTGAATGATTTTTCGTTTCATTATTAAAATGCTGGTATGTAAGTAGATATGTAGGAAAGTAGGTACCTATGTTATGTTATTTTATGGTTAAAAGATTTGTTTTCGAATTTTGTCTTTTTTAATCAGTTACGAGTACGTATGAAAGTTTAATGTTTTTTTTTTCAATGTAGTGTTTTATTCACTACCCATAAGGTACCTATGAGAATTTGTAAAAAAAAAATAATTTTATGACACCTAGCTTTAAAGTTTTAAATAGGTATAAGTAAAGATGGATTTTAAAAGACTATATGTGTGTATAATAAAAAACAGCCGCTTTTAAATATACCAGGCTACATTTTAAATACATCCATACACATTTCTTATTAAAATTTCTAAAAATTTAATTTGCCACACACACCAGAAAAACGAACCGACGGTAAACATACATAAATGCAATAGCAATACTGAAAATGGGTCAAATCAAAAATTAATATAAATTCAAATAACTACCAACTACTACATAGGTAGTTCTTCCAATTTTAAGTAAATATGAAGAAAGAAAAATGCAAGAAGTATATTGATTTTTATCCTGCTTTAACTTCAAGCATTCTTCTCACTCATCACATATTTCTCTTACCTTATTTTGTATTCTTCAATCTTTCAAATTATCGCCCTTCCCCAGTCTGCACAGTCTGCAAATGTATCCGAGATAGTCATTCTTGTATTCTTGTAATATCAGCCTAGGCGGCTCCCCGAGCGTTCCTCCTCATGATAGCACCATAAACTAATAACTTAAAGACCAGAAACCTCTGCTTTCATTTGACATTTGCCTACAAGCTGAAACACGCACACGAAATATTACTATTTCTGTTCCTCTTCCAATAGACACATTGATAAAAAAGCACACAAGAATCTTTTATGTTCCTCTTCCTATGGACACATAGACAACACAGTGCTGTAATTTGTGTTTGTTTTGCTTCTTGATTTCCCATCTATTCCTGGATAGAGTTTCAAAGCTACAAATACAACAATGTAAACAAATGGGTTTTGGGGGGTGAAACGTACGAAAGTTTCCGATCTTAGTATGGCTTATTTGTGGATAGCACTATAGATTATATATACAATGATATAGGTGCCTCTAGTAGAACCATATTTTTCGTTTTCGACATCCCGGAAAACAATTCCGTTGATTGTTTTGAATTTTTTTATGCAGAATCTCCTAGATAGCCTAAACACTAATGTAAGCCAAAATGTTTTTTTTTTAAACTCAATATATCGAAAACGACTCAATCGATTTTGCGAAACTTCCTATTTAGAGTGTTTTTTAACATAATCTTGAATACTTAAAAAAAAGTATTTTCCTACAACTAAAAACAACGGTACCTTCCATACAAATGTTAAACAAAAACCTTTAAGGAAAAAAGGATTTCTCAAAACCGGCTCAAAAAAATTGATAAAAAAGTGTGTTTTTTTATTCAATGCATTTTCTATGTACAATTTTACTAAGGGTATTCATGCAACAAGATAATTTTGCGCTTTGCAGAAAGGTATAATTTTCCGCCACACGTTTGCATGAAGCCCCCCATAAAAATGCTTGTTTGAATGTGGGAAATAATCATATGTTCCTTGAAATAAATGTATGAGGTTTATTTATTCTCTTTCTAACTACATCAAATTTTAGATAATTTTATCTGATTTGCAGAATATTTTTCCTACACAAACTTTGACAGTTCATTTCGGCAGAGATAAAATGATGTGGTTTCTGAGGTTTATCTGGGTTTTCCACCATTACAAGAATACCCTTAATAAGATTTGTAAAGTGTATAAAAGCAACATTCTGTAATTTTATAAGAAAACCAGAAGACAATGAAAAATATCAAATTAATTAATCCATAACTAAAGTAAGTGAATATTTGGGGACAAATGTAACTTACTGTTGCGGATGCCGGCGTATTATTATTCTGACCTTTTTATCAGAAGATATTGTAGCGAGACATCAGTATACTAATCCAAGTGCAAACGAGGTCTTAAATTACGTATCTTAGCGCCCTCTATTAGAGAGCTATGGTAAATATAGCTGGTGAGATCGAATAAGAGTGAGACGTAAAACCTCAAGTGAAATGAGAGGGGAATAGCTGATACCACTGCGTAGAAATTCTGACACGAACAGAAAATTTGAACTGGTGTGTAAACGGAATCGGATGATACGAACAAAGTGAGAGGAGGAACAACTAACTTAAACACCGTAAGTTCATATCATCCGATGAAGTACCGGTACGATTCTTCGAAAGGGTCAAATAACTATATCTGACGGTAGCCCGCCCGGTCGTTTTATCTTATCTTAGGCCAAATGTATATAACAACTGAATAAAAGTACACGTACACGATGTGTATATTATACTAACCTTTATTTAATTAAAAGTGTTTTGACCAATTCGATATGTTCAATTTTAAAATTTGAAGATTTCACTTCTTCGGCTTTTTTGGTCGTGATAATTTATTAATGAAAGATATTCATTAGTTTTCCCAACGTTTCGCCTGAGTTTTCAGTCTTCTTCAGGTGCACTTTATTAACCATGAAACAAAAATAAGAGAAACATTTGTATGTTTACATTTAGTTGTTAAGATGTTACACTTACAATTATATGAACGAAACTATTTTATCAAATTACATATATGTATATATATAAAAATTAAAAAAAAAATAATGACAGTTTTGTAATTGAATATTTAAATTAAAGCACTTCTTCTTAGTTAGAAGTTAAGTCAACAACTGTTTAATAAAATTTTCTTTTAAAGGAGCAATAAAATTATTGATGTATGTATGTATGTATCGCAGTTATGTAGAGACTATGGAACAGTACACCGACGGGATACACTGTGTATCCTGCTTCCTGTTCATGTTATTTTTGTTATTCAAAACGTGCAAAGTTTCTAACGTATATCGTTTCGATGTATGTTTTTCTGTTTGAAGAATTTGCACATTCTTAAAGTCTGGAGCATGATTTCTTTCTAAGCTGTGACTAGCAAGAGCTGTTTTCTGAGAACTTTTGGACTTGATATCAGATTTGTGATTTGAGATCCTTTGTTTTAACAGCTGCTTGGTAGTGCCAATGTAACATAGTTCACAATTTTCTCTTTCGTTGCCTAGGCAATTGATCTTATATACAACGTCTGTACTTTGATCCTTTTCACTTTTCTTGTTAAGTTTTGTAAACAGTGTGTTAAGTGTTTGGTTGGATTTGTAAGCAATATTGACATCTTTAGCCTTGCTAGCGATGGTTTTCTTAAAATTATCAGCAAGTTTCGGCACGTAAGCCATACTTTTGAAATAACCTGCTCCTTCATGTTTATTGCTTTGTTGGTGATTGGTTTGGTGTTGTGCTATTAATTCGCGAATCATATCTAGCGGATACCCATTATCAAGAAGGATTTTTGTTATTTTCTCTTTGTTGGCGGGATAGAATTTCTTTTCACTAATCGTAAGGACTTTCTTAATAAGGTTGGAAGCCGTATTGACTTTAATATGTTTCGCTTGATTTTATCGAAAATTTACGATTCTTCCAGATGCTGTCTCTTTTTGATGCCAGTCAAAGGTGAGTCTGTTTCTCTCACGATTAATTTTTACGTCCAAAAATGCTATTGTTTTATTTTTTTCCTTTTCCACCGTGAATTGGATTTTGGAGTTGAATGCGATAAGACTTTGCAAAACTTTGTCAACCTCACGATTTTCCATTACTGCAAATATGTCATCAACGTATTTGGTGATGAATTTTGGCGGATTTATTGCATTGAACGTTTCTTCTAACAAAAAATCTAAGACAAGGTCGGCGATGGTAGGTGAAAGTGGATTCCCCATTGGGATTCCATGTATTTGTTTATATATGTTGTCTTTATATTGAAAAAGGTTGTTATCCTTCAAACAGAAGTTAAACATTTCCAAGAACTTATTTAAGCTAAGGCTTGTGTGTTCACTCATAATACTCCACTTTTTCTTTATAATGTTTATCGCCACCTGCACCGCAATATTCGTGAAAAGTGACACCGCATCGAAAGAAACTAAGACTTCATGTTCCCTTAGTTCTAATTCTCTTGCCTTTTCAATAAACTCGAACGAATTTTTTACAGTGTACTTTGAGTTGCGAGTAACACCTTGTAGAATTCTACCTATGTACTTAGACAATTCATAACATGGGACTTTCATAGACGACACAATGGGTCTCAGTGGTGAATTCGGTTTGTGGATTTTTGGCAATCCATAAATGGAAGGGAGCTGTGCGGTGTAAGTTGTCATGTTTAACTTTTGTTTGTCAGTTATCAATTTGTTTGTGTGTAGGTATTTTACAAATTCATTGTTCTTATTTTGAAGAGAAGAAATTGGATTAGTTCGTATTCCTCTGTAGACGGAACGGTCTGACAACAGGTCTAGCATTTTATCTTCGTACTCGCTTTTATTCATAGCTACAGTGACATTACCTTTGTCAGCTGCGACGATCATAATGTTTTTGTTTCGTTTTAAGAAAGCAACTGTCTCTTTTCTCACTTTTAAGACATATTTTGCAAATTGATCGTTGTTGTTATTTCTTTGAAACGAGTGAATCATATTGCCGTATTTCGATCTCATCAATTCCTGTTCTCTTTCATCCTCAATATTTCTTATTACCTCTTCGCCATCAGCTATAAGTTGGAAAAGTGGAAAGTTGTCTCTTTCTATTGGTAGAGCAAATTTTTTACCCATCGATAAAAGCCATTTTATTTCCAGTGGGAATTGGATAGAACTTTTATTTACAAACCACTTGTCGTGCATATATATGTTTAAGGATCTCCACAGCGATGATTTTAAATTATCTATTTTCTGTGCATTTGATCGTTGTTTTTTTGCATAAAAATTCTTGTAGACTTGTTTTTGTTTTGAAGTGTATTGTTTATATTCGTTTCTCGACAGTTCATCTTTTATACGTTTGTCAATCAACCTGATTGTGTTCTCCGTTGTTTTTATTATGTGGCACATTTCAGTGATTT